>CAUYPK010140510.1:0-17203 GCA_963574355.1 Loris lydekkerianus | reverse complement strand
TTATTGTAATTGTTTTGGGTATATATTTTTATTTTTGAAATTTACCAGTGGCTGCTGCATTTTCCACCTCAGCTTATACTCAAGTCACTAAGTTTTCCCAGTTTTTAGGGTAAAATTAAGGGGGTTGGCTTATACTCGGGTTGGCTTATACTCGAGTGTATAGGTAATTTCCAAGTAGAATATAATGTTTATTAAAGGTAATTAAAATATGCTAATTTGAAGTTTACACATGTATTACTAAAACAACAGAAACCACAGAAGTTGTTTAGAACCTAGACCCACAAGAGATTTTTCATGGAGGACTATTTCACCATTAACACTTAGAAATACTTGTACATAAAAATACTGATAATGAAAAGCAGATAAAGTTTTTAGTGGGTTTATTATAAATTCTCTACAGATAATGAGAATATTATCTCCACCCAGGGTGACTCCTCTGATTGCCTCACTGGTTATGCCACTGCTTAAGGCAAAATTTGCCCTTAAAGTATTATCCTTAAAGATGGGCTTGCTGCACTAAATATGTTTAAACCACTTGAGAAAACTTTTTTACAATTAATGTTTATTAAGAGCAAACTACCAAGTGCATGGTATTGTGTTTTGTATTGTACATGTATCCATACAGACTATAGGCACATGAATATTGCTATTTACAAGGCAACCATATTTATTCATTAAAGCCATCTCAGGAGGATTTTTTTTAAAAAACTTGCTTTATTAGCAGTTATTGTGAGTACTTAAATTTAAAATAAATATCATGCAAAATCAAATATATTTTATTTTTCAAGCTTTCACTAATTGACATTGGCTTTCTCTGTGAACATTCCAAATAAGTGAGGCTGTATTATAATTCAACATTTAGAAGATCTTTCAAAATGTTAATGTTTACCTAAATATTAACAATTCCAGGACTTTGGATGTTACTCCAGTTTTCACAAATCATGCGGCACCAAATTCTTATGGTCTACTATTACAAAGAACTACCTCAAAAGAACAAAGTTTTAACTCTAGTATCAGTCTTTCAGACATTCACAGGATCAAAATAAACTCTAATGTGCCCTTCAATAATCTCCCAGCTGCAAAAAATGCAAAAATATTCTGCTTAGGGGTGGGTGCCTATAACTTGGTGGTTAGGGTGCCAGCCACGTGCTCCAGGGTTGGTGGGTTCAAACCCAGCCCAGGCATGCTAAACAAATAAAAAAAGAAAAAAAAATAGCTAGGTGTTGTGGCTGGTGCCCGTAGTCCCAGCTACTATGGAGGCTGAGGCAAGAGAATCACTTGAGCCCAAGAGTTTGAAGTTGCTGTTAGCTATGACGCCACGGCACTCTACCAAGAGTGACAAAGTAAGACTCTGTCTCAATTAAAAAAAAAAAAAAAATTCTGCCTATGTGAACCTGGGGACTCTTGAAAAGGCAGTCTTTTTAACCAAAAGAAAATCTCACTTACCTCAAAAGTCATCTTGGTATGGAACATCACACCAATTACAGCCACATCAGAAACAGTCTATCTGGCAAGAAAGTGACTACAAAAGGTTTAAACCCACAATGCCACTCCTGCTTTATATAGCTCCCGTGATGTCCTGTTGCTGGGAAGTTCCTTCACCTACAAAATTCCCTCTCATTAGTCATCTGCAGCCTACTGAAGCAGCACCTGTAATATTTATAGCTCTAGGATTCCCCAGCCTCTCCTATCAATAAGAATCACCTGGAGCAGTTAAAAATAAAAATCACATGTAGATCCCTTGGAATAAGACTTCAAGGGATTTGAGGCAAGTCCTCAGAATCTGATTTTTTTAAGTGTTTCCAAGTGCTTCTTATAGACCAGGTAAGTTTGAGAACAATGTAAGTGAACATGAGGTCTGTGGTAGATCTTCACAGGGCTTCTAGACTGATCTGCCTTAAGGACAGAACTGCATTCTGAGAATGCAGAATGGCTTCTTGTCTACCACTGATTTAAGTTTTCAGTACCTAAAGCTGTGGTCCCCAAGCCCTGGGCCATGAACGGGTACTTGTCCCTGGGCTGTTAGGAATTGGGCTGCTCAGTAGGAGGCGAGTGGCAGGTGAGCCAGCAAAACTTCATCTGGGTTTATAGCTGCTCCCCACCACTCACTTCGAGTCTTGAGCTCCACCTCCTGACACATCAGCAACAGCATTAGGTTCTCATAAGAGCACAAACCCTCCTGTAAACTGCTCATGGGAGAGATCTAAGTTGCACATTCCTCACTAGAATCTAATTCCCCCAACGCCCGTCTGTGGAAAAATTGTCTTCCATGAAACTGGTCCCTGGTGCCAAAAAGGTTGGTGACCACTGCCCTAAAGAACAAAGGGTGAAGATTTTAGTTTGTGTATGGGCTCTGAAGTGGGACACCACAAGGGGGCAGCATAGAGCCAACAAATTGCATATGTTTGGAGATTATTTTGAGTTCACGCTACTACAACATATTAATAACATGGCTGCACCTACAATCCATAAATTCAAGTTACAAAAAAAAAAAAGAAAAGAAAAAAGAATTAAAAGCACACTTAAAAGACATCGGTAAAAGTTGTTATCATGTAATTTTCAAATATATTTCTCCATGTCTTTACAGCTAGCCATTGTAGGAAAAAAGTTCCCTTCAAGTAGCATGTACCTGAATTGAAACAAGTGTATTAGAATACAAGATTCCACCCAAACCAAAGTAGTCTTCCAATTTCTTTCTGCAAGTTTCAAAATACTTGCCCTACTCTAATATTTAATTAGTATTGTGACTGGATGATTTTCAATGGTTTTAATCTAATCTTAAGTAGAGTTCTACTTAGTGGGGGGAAAGTGGAGTGAATAACTACTTGGGCAAGCTATGCCAAGGCTTTTTCTAACTCAAGTGTAGCTGAAATGTTGCCATGGCAGAAAACTGTCAGAAAATTATACCTCCCATTCTATTAATCCTCCATTAATTTTCCTTAACTCATCCCCACTTTATCCTTTCCAGTCCACCTTTCTTCCTTCTAGAAATAGAGAAGAAAAAAATCTAGCAACTCACGTAGCTTCTACAAATATCACCTTTAACGACATTTTTCCCTTTGAAATCCCACCATTAGAGATTGCAGTTGAGTAAGAAATGCTGACAGGTAAGGTAGGGCCTGAAGATTTTTACCTTTTTCCCAGTTGTCTTAAATTACACACTCTCTAGGACTCTAGATGGTCCTGTGTTTAAGAAAAGTATAATCCAAGACCGCGGGGCAGTTCCATGAGGTGGGTTTTGAAGCCTTTCAACTTTACAATTTCCATCATTTAATTAGAAAAACAGGTTAGATAGGAGAAGGCAAGAAAGACAAAGAACATTCCTAAGAGCCCAATAGGACCTAACCAAATAAAAATAATATAGAAGAAGCACCCTGGAAAATAGACCCCTAGAAGTGAAGGTTTCAACCTTTCCGAGTATTTTAACATAAAAATGTCAAGACCTCATAGGAAAATGGCTGTCCGTATCTTTAGCAATAACTGATGGAGAAGACAAAGAAGCTACTACGAATCCACAAGATGCTTAAATAACTGTGCTCACAGCAGCACTGCAGACATTACAAAGAGTTGTTCATACTTGTGCGAGGACTTTTTTGAGCCTACATACTGGTGGGTGCATCTAGATTGCTCCGTGACCCCACTTACCCCACCCGCTGACTAGGAACCATGGCCCTAGAATAAGCATTCTCAGCTGGGGCGATGTCACCTCCAAGGGCGAAATCTTATTCTTCTTAAATACAAAGCACAGATGCACGCACAGTGCCCAGGCAAGTGCACGGCATATCCGTGGTACTAGAATTTCGTGCGGAAAAGGGATTTGGGAGCGGGGGAAATGTGTAGCCTCAAGAGTGCGACAATGAAAGAAGGAAGGAAAGGAAAGGATACGAAACACTGTCCTTCAAGCGGCCTGAGCCAAGGCTCAGTTTTTCTAATAAAAATGCCTATCGGTAAATGAATGTACCGATAGGTATTTTTCTGCCAGACTGGAGTCGAGGGTCCCTGATTCTGCTATGACCCTGGCCAGAAAAAAAGGTGTTTCCCCTCAGGGGCCTCCAAACGCAGAGGGCACCGCGCGCTGCTCACTCCCTCCGGGGCGCCCCGGGCGGATGAGACGCAATAACCCGGGAAAGGGCTCTGGAAGCTGCAAAGCGCTGCACCAAAGCGACCGGAGGGTCCCCTTCTCGGCTGTACGCAAACCCCCGGTGGCCCCCGCCTCCTCGCGGGGTCCGAGCAGCCTCCGCACTTGTTGCTTCTCCGCCCGCCTCCACCTCAGACCTTCCAGAGCGACCCCCTCCTCGCTCCACAGGCACACCCTCGGGCTCCCGACCCGCTCCGCCACGGCCTGCCCACGCCACGAAGCCCGCGCGGCTGCGCTCCAGCCCGGGCAGCGGCCCCTGCCCGCCCCCCGCCCGGCTCGGTCGCCAGCCCCGGCCGGCGGACGCCGCCGTTTCCTAGACAGCCGCGCGGCCTCTCCACAGCGCCCGGAGCGCGCGCGCGGCCCGTGGGAGGCGAGGGCGCAGGCGCGGGCCCGGGCGAGTGGCCGGCGCGAGGCCGCGCGCGCGCCCTCGAGCGCGGTGGGCGGAGGGCTGGAGGGGCGGAGGGAGCGGGGCCGCGAGGGGGCGGGGGGCGGAGAGGGGAGCCCCGGGAGCGCGAGCCGCGGCCGGCTCCGCTGCAGAGCCGAGAGAATCCCGAGTCCCGGCAGCAGGTATGTGTCCTCGTAGCTGGCCGCGGCCGGGGCTTCCCCTACCTCACTGCCTGAGTCCTGTGGCCGGGGCGGGGGTTGGGGGGCCGGTCAAGGTTTGCAGGGTGCGTGCCGGGGGTGGGGGGCTGGGATCTTGAGGCTGACCTTCATCTCCCTGGCCCGGGGAGGCAGGCAAGGGTGCGTGGGGCAGCCCTGGGCTTCAGCTCTAGCCTGGGGACCTGCTTCTTGTCACATGCTTCTCACAATTTTTGCGAACTGCCCTGGTTCGGGTCCAGCCGCAGATGCCTTATCTCCCATTCTTTGCTTTCGTATGCCATCTTGCATTTATTAATAAAACATTCAAGCTGGGGGGGGGGGGGGGTCGGTGCTGCTGGGGGAAACCCCGTTGCAGCGCGGCAAGCGGGAGTCTATTTTCGGTTTTCAGAAGTGGTATAGAGGTGGAAATCCCACACCCTTGGGGATTTGTGGCTTGGTTGGTCGTGACCACTTCCTAGTGGGCTTCCCCTGTTTGTCAGGAGGTGGCCTAGTGGCAGGATGGGCTGTCTGGAAAGGATGGTGGGTTTTCACCATCAGGCCAGAATCTCGTTCAGGGGACAGGTGCAAGATACGGCAGACAGTTCCTTGCTAACTTGCCATGGAGGCTTAAACCTAGAAAATTTTCTCCTTGATCGTGAAGAGAAGGCCTTGAACAGAATCTCTGAGACTTGCATACTCAAACTCGTTAAGGTTTTGCATCTGAAGATGACTAAAGCTAGCCACCTGTTGGAAGTCAGACCCCATGAAACCCCCCATAATCTAGCCCACCAATCCCTGTTTCATAGACACCAACACTGAGATAGTGATAGGGCCGTGTGGGTTCCTTCTATCTTCTTTAATGCTGCTTGGCTTTTGTTTCTTTTAAAATAAAACCTACCTATGATTTGATGCCCCTGATGTTATAGATTGAAATTATATGATTTGTTTATATTCCATGCACCTATAACATCGTATCAAAAGACTGAATTTCTCTTCCGTGTGTGTTACCTATTTCCCTGGCTTTTCACCTTGCCTTGAGCAGTAGTCAGAAAAGTGGGATCTATATGACTGCTTACCTTCCCGCCCCCACCCCCCAAAATATTGTGGTGAAAAGAATTGTAAGACCTAGAAGCATCAAGTGAAAATGGTTATCACAAGATGTTGGGATGTGACAGCTGGACTGTAATTGCTTCTTGTTTCTAAAATATAGTCAACGTGCCACATCTAATCACAAGAAGGACACATTTCTTAAATGCTTGTGTGTACCAGGTATGAGCTAAAAGCTATTTGTGCATGATCTTATTTAATCCTCACAACAGACCTTCTATCTCCATGTTGAAGATGAAGAAGCTAAGACTTAGAAAGGTTAACCAACTTACCCAAGGTCACACAGTCAGGGACAGGTTAAGGATGAAAGCTCAAGTGCATCAGATTACTGGCGGTAACCTTTAACCTGGGCACTGTTGTTCCATGTACCTTTTTGTTAAAATCAAGCTTATGCATGAACACACTGGCTTGGGTCTGATTTTCCACTTCACAGATTCCACACCAATGTTGTGGCTTTCCAGTAAGAAAAACTGTTGTTGCAGAATGGATCTGTGTGGAATTTTTCAAAGTGGCACTGAGCCTATAAAAAGTGAGGTCCGAGAGGTGCTTCCATTTCATTCTCCCGCACAGGCAGTTAAGTTCAGAAAGTTTGATTCACTTCAGACTTAAACCTATGAAGTGTGTATGTATCAGGTAGAATGAATCACTCCTATTTTCCATTATTGCATCCCATCCTGCCCTTTTTGCTTTGCTGCCCTGCACACTATCTTCTGGTGTCACTGCCAGTCATCAGAGCAACATTACTATCACACATGTGTGAGTGCCTAAATGGAATCCATATCAGCCATGGACCATAATCCAGTCTCTCTACAATTGTAGCAATTACTCATTTGAACTTCTTGGAATTTGGGCAGTCAGGAAGAGCTGTGTATTGAACATTTTTTTTCAAGTGCATTATTAGGTTGCAAGTATTGGATTTTGCTACACATTCTTGGCAGTTCTTATGGACTTAGAAATTGCTATAGTTGCGTCAATGGAAAATTTACCTAGTGGAGCTACTAGTATTTATACTCAGGTCACATGGTTGAGATAGTGGTGAAAAAAGTACAGGTGAATACAAAAATTATTTGAAAAGCATATCCCTCGCAAATTAGAGCTTTTAATTATAAATTGATCAATAACATTAAGTAGGAAATATAAGACTCTCTCTTGTAGATTTTCTTAAAGCTCTATTTTGTTCCTTGGACAATATGACTGGCTTTGGAGCACCATGTTACCTTTTCCACTATACTGTGTTCTGTTGGTGATAAAGCAATCTGTGTAGCATTGTTGTTTAGTAGAAAGCATTCAGTTTTGGAAGAGCACATTGGATGGCACTTATGGAAATGCTGAGATGGGATCTTTCTGCCCTGGGGATTTCTAGTCTATAATCAGATAAACTCAAGATGAGTCCTGGCTCAGCGCCTGTAGCTCAGTGGTTAGGGTGCCGGCCATATACACTGGGGCTGGCAGGCTCGAACCTGCCCTGGGCCTGCTAAACAACAATGACAACTACAACAACAAAAAAATAGCCAGGCATTGTGGGGGGCACCTATAGTTCTTGCTAGTTGGGAGGCTGAAGCAAGAGAATCACTTGAGTCCAAGAGTTAGAGGTTGTTGTGAGCTGTGACGCTACAGCACTCTACTGAGGGTGACATAGTGAGCCTCTGTCTCAAAAACAAACAAAAAAAGATGAGTCCTGATGTTACTGGGGAAGAACCAGAAAACAAAGAAAAGTGTTGCTTGATTTCTGGGGAGGAAATGGTTTTTTCTACGAGAAGCATCACTGTCTTCTTCAGTCAGGAATCTCATAATTGAAAGGAGTTCAAGAAATGGACAGTTCTGCTGTCTTCCATTCAAGCAACATTTCATCTGATGCAGAGCTGAGCATACTTTTTGGAGCAAAGACCAATTCAGGGAATGTAAAAATTTTTTTTTCTTGAAATATTTTTAAACTTGGAAAAACCATATGGGCAACTATAGATGCTTAAGCATTATTTTTTTATTCCTTTCACCAAGGTTTTTTTTTTGGGGGGGGTGTGAGGGAGGACCAAAAGTTTTCCAAGCTGTATCACTTGTATGTCTTGTGGTGACTGATTATTATGCACATTTTAATACATTGTTGAGTGAAGACACTGGGAACTGAGATATTTGTCTTTCCTTGAGTGACCTTGTAAGCTACTTATTTGTGAAGTGTAGTTTCTTTCTTATAGTATCTCTTAATTTAGTACTTTGAAATGGCTTTTTTTTCAGTATCAACAATCTTGTATCACAAAAGAAGTTCATAGTCAGCTTACTTTGAAATATTTGATTTTCATCAGTCTCTTTTTTTTGCTCCCTGGCAGCCACAGTATAAGGGTTTTCATTTTATTTAAAAAGCAGTTCACTTTCTATCACCTTTCAAGCAGAATCACTTACAATTCACACATGCTGGCCAAGCATGCTGATTGCTTGACCTTTTCCTGTGGTCTAGGTCTCATCTGAGAACCCTAAAGTTCCCTTTGACCCTTTTGTGCTCAGTTTCCCTATGGAGAAGATGTAAGAGTTTCTAAAGTTGGATCACAGCAGGCTGGCCTTGAGTATGGGTGTGGGTTGAGATGGAGGCTATTCAGTACTAATATCGGGCAGGACCAGGAGGTCTACTCTCCTACATCAATACTAGCCTATGTTGTGATTTCTGCTTGCATATATCATTTGTGCTCATTGTTAAAATGTTCAAACATATAGGAGATAGAAACCCAGTGGTCAAAATCTTTGGTAATCTTACCTCTTAGTAATGGCCACCATTAATAGTTTGGTGTGGATTCCTCCAGATTTTTTAATATGGAAACTAAAATGTTTCTGTTTGCCAGCAATACTCTACATATATGCATACAGTGTTGCAGTTTGTTTTCCTTCACTTGGTAATATCTTGAACCTTCTAGAGGCCCTTGACTGACATACTTCTAGATACCTCTAATTCAACCGCAATGGGAGCTAGAGGAGAGGAGCCCAGTGACCAGGGGAAGACGAAGGGAACTGATGTTTGGTGGTTTGGAAGTCAGCATGTGCCATGTCCTGTCATAGTTTCACATCCCATGACCCTTTGTGGTCAACTCTTTATAGAGGAAAGGAGCCCACGGTACATGGCATAAAGAGCAGAGCTAAGATTTGAGCCCAGGTCAGTGTAGCCTTTCCTTTTTCATACTCTGCTTGCAGGATGAAGTATTCTCTGGCCTCTCATCCTGTTCTGCTCCATCCACACAGCCTTCTTGCTATTCCCCCTGCCTCAGGGCCTTAGCACTTACCTCCTTTAGGCTTTGCTCAAACACTGCTTTAAAACTACCCCTCTCCCACAGGCATTACTGTCCCTCCTACCGGTCTTGTGTTTTCTTAGCACCTCCTGGCATACTGTATTAATTAGCTGTTAAGTTTATTGTCCGTCTCCCCCACAGAATGAATGCTCCAGAGACAGGCATTCTGTCTATTTTGTTCACTCCCTTCACCCTGATGCTGTGGAAAAAGAACCTGACAAGTCACTTGGCATCTTGAATCTTTCCAGCTTCCCACACTTCTCTTTGTTAGCCCTTCCCATTCCCTGTAGTGAGCAGTGAAACCGATAAAATGCAAAGACTTTATGTGCTGCTGAGGGGAACAGTAAGGGAAGTAGAGAAGAGATCTTGATTGCTAGTATTGGGGACAGAGGAACCTCCAGGTTGAGTCGGCTTCTGTAAAGATGGAAAGAAAGTTGCCTGAAGGTTGGGGTGTATGATGAGGCAGCAAAGGGTACAGGGGAGATGGCCTGGGATAGAGAAGAGACCCCTGTGGGGATTCCCGGTATTGGGATGATGATGTTTTGGAAGACTTGCTAAGAAGAGTCCTGGACTCCTTCAAGCAGCCACCAACTTTCCCAGTGGCCTGAGTCCCTAGAAAGATAAAGAATCTATGATCCCTCATGCTGGCTGTTCACACAGGTGGGTTAATCCACTGTACTGCCTACATTAGTCTGTTGCATATTTTAAACATCACGTCCCTGTTGGTTTTGTCCCTGTTTAAGCCAGGATCTGAGAGTTCATTGTCAAAGCACTTACCGCATGTGTCTGAGAAGCATCACAGCCGGAGAGTCCTTTGGCCCAAGCAGTCCCAAACTCATATATACACATCTTTCCCACTTCTGTTGTTTCCAGCAGTTCTTGGGCTTCTGTAACGTCCTAGGCACTTAGGGGACTGATTCAACTATAGAACTCTTGAGAATGGACTACACTGAGGTGCTGAAGGGAGCTATGGTACAGGAAGAAGCTTTAGAGAACCATGGCTACTGCTGCCATGGTCTCCTTCTCCCCCTCCCATGCTCCCTCCCCTCTCCTCTCCTCTGCTCTCCCTCCTCCTCCTCTTCTTCTTCCCCTTGCTTCCCCTCCCCCCTCCTCTCCCTTGTCCTCTCTTCTGGGTGGCTCTAATTACTGCCCTAGGCAGTCCAAATTACCTACCAAGAGAGGATTTCCCCTTCAAAAAATACAGCCTCCCTAAAACTGCTTTTGATTAGTAATAGAAACTGCTCAGTAGCTAGGACAGAGGCTGATAACTCCAGTTCTCACAGCTCATTAAAACAAAGAATTTTAGAAAGTATTTTTGCCCTTTGCAGCCAGGTTTTTGGACAGCCAGGCTGCTGTTCTGCAGATTTCAGCGTCAAGCCATAATGCATGCAGTGCTTTTGAAGGCTCTCCCTTGGGCCAATATGAGTCTGAAGAAGACTTATTTCATCTACAGTTCCCTACACTATCCCACCCTAGTTATAAAACTGCCATTATGTCCAGCCAATATGATGTATATGGTCAAATACCCGTCTCCTACAGTGATATCCTTTGAAATAAATATTTGCATTTTACCTGAATTTGATGCAGTGTTTTTGAAAAACAATTTCTATGACTCTTGCTAATTCTCCTTTAACCATGACTACTAAAATGTGTTAGTTTTCCCCATCAAGGCAAAGAAACAAGGTAAAACACATTGCAATTTCCCAAATAAAGAAAAGATTCCATTGTTTTGGAACAGAATGTCATATGAAAAACTTGAAAATTTCTCTCTTAGCTCTCCCCTTCTTTTCACTGTCAGTTTCTAACCAGGGCTATCTGCTATTTCTTCCCCTCTTGATGCCCTACAAGGAGCTTCTATCCTATCTTCTCTACTGAAACAGAACTCTTAAAGGTCACCAGTGATGCCTAATCACAAATCCAACGGGCATTTCTCAGATTTCGTTCCTGATGGCTCAGCAGCATCTGACCCCACTGACTTCCTTGACTCCTTGAAATGTTCTGTTGGCAGCTCCTCCCTAACGGTGTCATATCTTTCTGGTCTGTGCTCTAATCCTTCGATAGAACATATTTAGGGGCAGTTCAGCAAAGTGGCTCAGAGTGAATCCTGGCTCTGGCACTCGCTAACTGTCTAACTTTGAGTAAGTTATTTGATCCCCCTGTGCCTCAGTTTCTGCATCAGTAAAATGGGGAGAAGAAGAGTAGCTAGGCCATAGGGTTGTCAGGAAGAAAATTAAATGAGTTTGCCTACTAAAGAGTAAGCACTCAACAAATGTCAACTTTTATCATAACATTCTGTTTAGATACCTTTGAAAGCTCCCTTTTATCTTGAGAATGAAACTCCTAACTCCTAGCTCTGGCAATCACGACCTTTATGATTTAGCTCCTTTTTATTAAATAGTTTACTTACTGCCCTGACCCTTCCCAGTGTGAGCCCACTTCTGAGCCTTTGTCCATCCAGTCCCCTCTCGACCACCTTGAGCAGGCTGGGGGGAGCGCTCAGGGTCATCCCTGCCCAGGAGAAAACAGGCACAGACTGCCTTGTAATCAAACACAGCCTCCCTTGGGCACGGAGCCTATCTCTCTCAGACAGAGTATAAATTACTTAAGGACACCAACTGTGATTTATACTTAAAAAAAAAATCTTCGTCAGCATTTAGCACTGTACTTTACACATAGTGGGAATTTAATTCATGTCTTTTAACTGCCAAACATTATAGTTTTACTTGGTTTTTCCAAAATTCTTTTTCCTCCTAAATTGAAACCTATATTGATCAGTCCTGGAACCTATATAATCTTGATATGGGAAAATTGAGTCAACACCACAGGGAGAGTTAACCACGTTAGAACCTTTTTGGAATGAGCAGGGATATATAGAAATCATTAAAATTATGGGAGCACAGGGAATAATTTAATACTTTTAAAAGTAGCTTGAAATCCTACCAACTTTTGAAGCTGTTAGGATTTTTTAAAGTGTTTGGGACTCACTATCCTCAGAGTTAAAATGAACTCTGAGGGTGAGGGTAGCAAAGCTGTCAGCCCTTCAGACGTAATGGCTCAGGAGCATTATGTTCTAGCCCCGCTTGCTTTCTCCTTTCTCAGGGCAGTAAGGAGAAAGCAAGCGGGGCTAGAAGATAGTGGCTAAGGAGCACCTCCTCTTCCTGGGTGAAGAGGACATTGAAGTTGAATGAAACACAAAAGAGGTGCTACCTACTTAAAAAACAGTTAACCCTTGGGGCAGCGCCTGTGGCTCAAAGGAGTAGAGCGCCAGCCGCATATGCCAGAGTTGGTGGGTTCAAACCCAGCCTCAGCCAAAAACTGCAAAAAAAAAAAGGAAGTCATTAAAAAAAAAAAAAGTTAACCCCATTAGGCTTTCTGGGTTGTCATGGCAAAGAGGGCCTGTGTTTTCATGAGCATCTGCTATGTCCTGCTGGGGCCATGAGGGTCCCAGGGTTGTGCTGCCCATGTAACAACTTCTATCTCTCTAACCCCAGAAGCCATTAAGGACCATGTTCTTTGCATCTTGAGATTCTGTAGCAGAGTTTCTCAACCTCGGCACTACTGACAGTAGGTGATTCTTAAGAGGGCTGTCCTGTGTGTTACAGGATATTCCCCTACATTATAATAGCACCATCACTATCCCCCCACACCTGTGACAATCAAAAATGTCTCCAGAAATTTCTGAATGTCCCTTCAGATGCAGAAGCAACCACATTTGAGAACCACTGCTCTACCAGACCCGTACAGAAAACTCATCATCTCTCTAGTTTGTAGAATACACAGCTTGGACAGTTTGGGTCAAATGAAGATGAAGATTATAATAAATGTGAAAGGTAAATTTGGGGTCTAACTTACTACCATAAAGAGGAAAAATTTAGTGTTTACAATAGTTATAGATTATACATGTATCAAAAATAAGGAGATACACAAAATAATAACAGAAATTCAGACCATCTTACTCCTAAAGTTCTTGGGTCTGGCTGCAACAATACTGGGACTGTTACAATCATCCTTGGGTTTTTTTTCTTTTTTTGGCATTGCATTTAGTGGTAAAAATGGTTTTAGACATTTGGAAATAAATATATTAAACCAAAAATAATTAATGTTTTTAGAGAAATTTTAGTCGATTATGATTAGAGGAAATTATATTTGACCAGCTCCCCATCAGAAGCTGCTTCTGACCATAAAGCTGTTTAGGTGCTTCAGGGATAAAATAGGAATGACAAGGTACTTTGTGGTGAAAGGCCACAAATGCTCATAATCTTCATGGAGGTTAGAAAATTTCACTGTAGACTTGGTATTTAAAACCTACCTGTAATTGACAGTCATCATTATGTTTCTTCTAAATGCAGTAGCAGAAATTTCATGCCTTAACCCAAGACTAAAAATGACAATTTAATACATGCTTTCTGAAAAACTTTAGCCCAACCCTGGGAGAGACTTGCTTTGGCCAAAGATGACCTTTGGCTTGTTAATTGCTTTAGAGAAGGGAAAGTATACACAGAAGATCCCCAAAATGTGCCCTACATATAGTTTAGAAATGAATCTTGTGCAGTTTCTTGAATCAAGGAAGCATGTAGAGTTGTTCATTTCAAAGACAATTGTGAGCACCTTCAGTGTTTCAGACTTGTGTTGACAGGTAGAAGGAATTCCAAAGATCATACCCAGTGTTATGGACTCAATTGTGTCCTCCTGCACACATACACACAGAGAGAGATGCCCTAACCCCTAGTGTTCCCAATATATCAGGAGAGAGTCTTCAGGAGATAATTAGGGTTAAGTGAGCTAGCGCTCACACTCTCACTCTCTCTCTCTCCCCGTCCGTCTCCCATGTGCGGACATAGAGGATGTGGCCATCTGCAAGCCAGGAAGATACCAGTACTAGAACTTGACTGTGCTGGCATCCTGCTCTAGGACTTCCAACCTCCAGAGCTGTGAGAAAATATATTTCTGTTGTTTAAACCACCCTGTCTATGCTATCTTGTTATGGCAGCCTGAGTAACTTAATACTTAATATATATAGCATCCTTACTGTACAGGTGAGGAAACCAGACCCAGACAGGCTTGGCAGAGGTCAAGCTGCTGGTTAGTGTCAGACTAGCACACAGTCCTGCGCCATGACTCCTCGTACAATGTGCATTCCTCTTTCCCCACCTCCTCAGATTTTACAGTGCTCTTGTTTATCAGCTCCAGACCCACGACACATCATTTCTGTCAGCATCAGGGTCCTTACACTCGCCCTGTCATAAGGTTGTTGTGAGGATCACTGACACTTACAAACAAAATAGCTTTATGTTTCCAAACTACTAAAATATTTTACAAATATGTCACACTCAACTCAGATTTGGCCTACTTAGCAGGAATCTGTCTGCTTTTGAAAATTATAAGTCAGCCATCTAGTCAAGTAGGTAGCTCTGTAAGGTTGTGCTAGGGAGGGTTGGCCCTCGGGTTTAGGGAATGAGTCAGAGGATGGAGAAGGCAGGAGAGAGTAGGGGAACTGGTGCTGTGATGTGCCATCTCAAGCAGGATAATAATTTTTTTTTTTTTTTTTGAGACAGAGTCTCATTTTGTCACTCAACTAGAGTATAATAGTGTCATCATAGCTCACTGCAACTTCAAACTCCTCAAAGATGACTCAAGCCTCCCAAGTAGCTGGGACTACAGGCACGAGCCACCATGCCAGGCTAATTTTTCTACTTTTTTTTTTCCTGAGGAGATTCTGTTGCTCAGACTGGTCTTGAACTCCTGAGTGCAAGCCATCATCCCACCTCAGCCTCCCAGAGTGCTAGGAGGATTATAGGCATGAGCCACTGAGCCACTGTGCCTGGCCACTAGTTGTTTTTGTTCAAGTTGTAAATGCTGTTGGTGATGTGAGTTTGCACAGCAAGAGGAATGTTCTTATAAGTATGGAATATCATAGCTGGAGGAATCCTCAAGAGCTACCAGTCTCTGGCGGTAAACAACACAAGCCTCCCCCGATGAACTTAAGCAGTCAATAACAGTTAATAAACTACAGAATATTGTACAATGTAAATACCATTCTCAACTAAACTCCCCTGATGAATTTAAGCAGTTACAATAGTTTATAAAGTACAGAATATTGTACAATGTAAATACCATTCTCAACTTTTATCAAGCTTTTGAGAAGTATATCAGGAAGGAATATGTTCATCTGAAAGTAAGAAAATCTGAAAACATTGGCTTAAGTAGGTAGATAACTTACTTTCATTGTAATAAGTCTCAAGACAACTGTCCAGAGCTTGGCCTGCTGCTCAGGGATGCCAATCAGAGGCTGAAGTTCTGTTTACCATTTTCTTCATTGTCATGGATGGCTGCTTCACCTCCAAGCATTTCATCTATATTCCAGTTAGGAAGGAGGAAAGATGAAGGCAAAACATGAAAGCTTTTTCCTCTCCAGGTATTGCCTTCATGTGGGGGAAGGGACTTATGTATTATATTAATCAGAACTGTGTCACATGACTACTTTTTATTGTTAAGGAGTCTCAGAATTTTAGTATTTTGCTTTCTGGCCTTAAAAGTAAAGGGAGACAAGAAAGAGATTGACATGGGGTTTGTAAGCCAAGCTAATATATTTATGACAGAACATGGCATTTCTGTAGAATAAGATATTAGAGAGCCAGCTCAGAAAATAAATGTGGCCAGGCAGAGCTGGAGAGTCCTGGGCACTGGGCCTGACTATCATATTCTGGGCTGACCATCCACAGTCCACATTTACTACTGGACTCTCATTCTACTAAAGCTAGGCTTTTGCATTCTTATGAAGGATTCAAAGTCCTCGGCTGAGTCTAGATCACATTTCCATGTTACAGCTACATGGTGGGGAGAGAGACGGTCTGCCCCCACCCCTTTGGCTTCCATAATGGGGGGCAGGGGACCTTGCCAGCCACCTATCTTGGGATTCCTCCAAATAGGGAGAGTAATCTAATGCTAGACAGCCAAAAATAACAAATATTTGTTATCCCCCTATTTTCCAGATGGGAGTTTGGGGCCTAGAAAGAAGAACGTGCTTAGTCAGTGCCACACCGTATGTGAAGGGCAGAGCCAGGGTTATGTCTTACCCTGATGCGCCTGGTCTGGTTGGTTCCGAGGAAGCAGCTACTCTCAGTCTCTTCCTCAGAAGCCTTGACATTTCATAGAGTGAGGGGGTTTGTCTTTGGGGGCAGCCCCTCTTTTCCCCAGAGGCCTGTGAATAGGTCCCTTTCTCCCCCAGGATCTTCCCAGCAGCTTCTTCCTCTTTGTATGTCTCAAGCCGCTCCGAAAGCAAGAAGTACCTCCTTCCTGCAAACAGCATGCAGAGTTCCTGTTACATTGAATGGGATATTTTGTGAAGATGCTAGGTGGTCAGTATTCCCACCTGCTGAAGAAGAACAGCTGGGCACTGCCCCTCAAGACTTATACAAGGTTGGGGAGCTGTTCTAGCCACCCTTACCCACCTATAGCCTCTCTGAAGTAAAGACTAGACCTTCAAAGGGAGTTGAGTCACTGGGCAGAGTGTGAGGAAGAGTACCATGGTTGTCCCTACCTCTCCCAGCTGGGGGCGGAGAGGGGATTGTCTCCTCCCAGCCTAGAGAGGGTGCTCCAAGGGTACCCCTCAGTTTGAGGCCCCTGACTCAGACCCTGAAGAGGTTCCCATAAGATCTCTGGAGAAACTATAGCTGGGTCCCATGGATTATTCAGCATTTGGACACTTGCAGCCTAGAGAGTGCTGTCAGCCAAGGAAGTCAGCAGTCACATGTGAAGACTTTTGCCCCTTGACTTTATTCTTTGGCCTCCCCCACTCTGGGCCCATCACTGACCCTGGGAAGTGGCAGGTAGTGGAGGACAAAGAGTATGAGAGAAATAGCAGACTCCATCTCTTTCCCCATGGCAATACATCCAGCTGTGGTCATCTAGCAGGAAGGAAGGATCCCTGAGCTGGGTGTGAGGTTGAAGACTTGATTTAGTCAAGCTGAGATTTTTTTTAACACCTACAAATTAGCCTTTTTTTTTTTTTTTTTTTTTTTGTGAAAGTGTCTCACGCTACCCAGGATAGAATAATTGGGCTTGATAGCTAATAGAAACCTCCAACTCTTGGGTGCGAGTGTAACTG
>CAUYPK010140508.1:0-30594 GCA_963574355.1 Loris lydekkerianus | reverse complement strand
GTTGGTATGCCTCCCACCCCTCGGTGTCAAACCGAGGCTGCAGTGATGTAGGGTATGCCTCCCACCCCTCTGTGTCAAACCGAGGCTGCAGTGATGTTGGGTATGCCTCCCGCCCCTCTTTGTCAAACCGAGGCTGCAGTGATGTTGGGTATGCCTCCCGCCCCTCTGTGTCAAACCGAGGCTGCAGTGATGTTGGTATGCCTCCCGCCCCTCTGTGTCTAACCGAGGCTGCAGTGATGTTGGGTATGCCTCCCACCCCTCTGTGTCAAACCGAGGCTGCAGTGATGTAGGGTATGCCTCCCACCCCTCTGTGTCAAACCGAGGCTGCAGTGATGTAGGGTATGCCTCCCGCCCCTCTGTGTCAAACCGAGGCTGCAGTGATGTTGGGTATGCCTCCCGCCCCTCTGTGGCCCTGGCACCTTCTCCTCAGTCTCTGCCCTGATCCGTGCGAGGCTGCGCATAGCTCCCAGGCTGAGATAGCTGCTCTCTAATCCTCTGTACCTGCTCCTCAAATATTGAATCAGCTGTGCTCTGAGCACCATGTTCTCCATGTGGTGACACAAATATACCAGACCCAGAGTCCAAGAAACACTTAAACACTAGCCATGGACAGCAAAACCTCAAAGAGGGCTGGCTCATGCTTTCTCCACGAACAACAATGGCCGAGGTGAAGGGCGGAATGGATGAGAGGCAGAGGAAGGAGGAAGCCCCCTTCCGAGAGGAGCCGGCCAGGCCTGGAGAAGGAAGATCCCACAGGACAGGGCCGTCCCGTCTGGGAGTGAAGTGGGCAGGACTTGCACAGTACCAGAGGGACTGTATAATCCGCTCCTGGCTCCTGGTCCTCAGATGGGGCACGTCTCACTCACCTTCAGTCACTTCTAGACTTTGGAACAATTTAGCATTCATAGGTCAGTGCCCTCAACAGTTTAAACAGAACTTTGGAGTCAGGGAGGGCACATCTTCTGGAAGTTTTGCCCACAAGAGGGTGATATCATCGGCGGCTGGGGTGCTCTGCTGTAGCAGAGGATATGGGGGCTCTTTCAGAGGCACCTTTGGGATCTGGGGGGAGGCCCCCTTCAAAGCATCCATAAGACACACTCCCTAAGCCAGAAAATGCACTCTGGGCATCTGGGTGACTGTCCTCAGGTCACCCCGCCTCTATCCAGCAGTGTCCCAGGCTCTAGGTGGACACCTTCCATCTGGGGGGCAGTCCTCTCAGATGGAGTCCCTCCAGCAGCCTCCACCCCAGCCATCTTCTGCAGTCTGCACTTGTACCCAGATCCCCGGATCCCCCAAGGCATCAAAGCTTCTGCTCAGCATCTCTGCCCGCCTTCTGGGTTCAGGGCCACTCCAGTCAGCCTCCCCCCTTAAGAATCCTTGACGTGACAGTCAGGAACCAATGTCTGGTTTCAGGCCTCCCTCTAACTCCAGTGGACCCGCCATAGACTCATGCAAGGATTCTGCCACAGTCCTCAGCCTGGGGACCCAGGATGAGCCTCAGGATGCTGTGGTTGAGCAGGCTCCCAGGTGAACTGTGAAAGGTCATCCAGAGGCCATCCGTTACTTTCTCTTCGTGCCTCTTCCCACCCTTCCCCCTTGCATCCAGCTTAGACAGGCTTAGAAAGAAAGAACATTCCTACTCCGTATCTTACAGGGGAAAAGTGGGGGGGGGGGGGACTATCAGATCACTCTCACGCCCTCAAATTCCCTCCCGGAACTTCCCTTCCTACATCTCGTTTTCCTGGTGTGAGCTTATTCAGGATGGTGGTCATAGGACTTTTTTTCCTGCAAATTCTCCTTTTGTGGTTAGCGCCTGCCTTTGGAATGTGGGAGTGCTCACTGCCTTTTGTTGTCCACTCTAGGGCTCCCACAGAAATTCTGAAAGACAAAGGTCCCCTTTGAAATTCTGCTACTCCAACATCATTTTGATTATAACCACACACAGAAGACTTCTTAACCAGCACCCTCATTCCCTCAGTTCTAAACTGTCTTCTTTTCCTAATAATCAGCTCCCCATCCTCCGTTCCCACTGTGGGTGTTTTAACTTTTATATGTGTCTGTTCATTACTTTCCCTTCTCATGCTGAGGCCCAGATTTTCCTCTGGAGAACCACACCTCTCTCTACATCAATTCATGGGGTTCATTTGGGGGTTTCCAACCTCCAAGGATGTCCCTAGGACCCAGATGTTGCCAAGGAGAGCAGAAAAGCTCCCTCAACCTACAACTGGCCTGGGGAGAGCAGTCACATGGCCCGGGAGCAGTGAGTCTCTGCACCTGCACTACGGCTCCTGGGGGCAAACCCCATGTTTGTTTTGCAGAAGTCAGGCCTGCTGGGTGTCACAGTGGAGTGTACTGGTCGCCCCTTAGCCCTAAGCTCAGAGTGAGAAGGAAGCCAACAAGGAGAGGAGCAGAGAGAAAGCCTGCAGAGGCCTGAGCAAGTTTTTAGTTGCTCAATCAGCCTGTGCCTGACCTTTCCTTGGACTTTTCAGAAACATAAGCCAATAAATTCCACTTTCCATAGTTTTTGTCATAAAACCAGTTTGGGGGCTTCCTCTGCATCAATGGAACCCATTCTCCAAACTCTCCCACATGCCAATTCTTGGTCATTGTGACCTCGTCCGTCACGTTTCATCCTTACTGCCCAGTGACTGAATTCTGTCATTTTTCCTTCAAAATACCTCAGACAATGGCTCCTTTCTTGCCGTCCTCTATTGCCACCTCCACACTAGTCCAATTTCCTCAGCAAGACCCCTCAGATCACTGTAATATCATCTAAAGCGGCTGCCTGACACCCACCCGTCCCCCTCTGGCAACTGTTTATTCTCAGATACTGATTTCACCACAGCTCAGAGCCTTCACTGGCTTCTGTTTTCACCTAGTGAACACGCTCAGTGTCCTGGCTTTGTTCCTGTCATCCACCTGGCCTCCCACAGGGTCTGTCAGGCTGTTGGTGGCTCACACAGGAAGGCCCAGCTTCCCCTTGGCTGACTGAACACAAAAGCTTGGTGGACTCATTTTCCAGGCAGGGATTCTCTGAATGGGCCACCTCTGCTCAGGAGCCATCACCCGCTGGCCTGGCCAAGACTGTCCCCCAACCCCAGGACACTGGAAGTGCTCACTCCCACACATCTCTGGGTCGAACTGTGCCCTCTCACAATTTGTATGTGAAAGCCCTAACATCCAGTACCTCAAAATGTCACCTCATTGAGACATTACGTCTTTACAGAGGTCATCAGGGCAAGCTCAAATCAAATACGAACTGTGAAATATCAAAAGGAGAAATTTGGAGTCAGATTCATGCAGTGAAAAGACACAGGGAAAATAACCTGATCCACAGGCTAAGGAGAGAGACCGGGACAGACCCTACCCTCACCATCCTGGGCGGGGACCGGCCGGACAGACACCTGATTCCAGGCAGAGTGCTCAGAACTGTGAAGCCATACGTTTCCCCTGTAGTGACTTAGTGTGTGGTGCTTTGTTGTGGTGACAGCAGGGCACCAGTGCATGTGTCCGATTATCTTCTGGAATCTGCTGAGGACCTGCGCCAACCTTGATGGTGCCAAGAGTGACCCGAGGAAGCAGAGGGAAAGCTGGGGTTGGAGACTGGCTCACTCAGTGCCTGACAGGGAGCCCCAAAGCCACGTGCTTCATGGGTGTGCAGGGTGCTGGGGGACAAGCACCTGCTGAGAGCCTTGCAGGAGGGGACTGGAAAATGGGAAGTGAGGGGACCTCAAGCATTTCAAAATAGTGGGGGGCAGTACTTTCAGGACAGTGGCATTGGCTGGTGTTTATTAAATTGCAATGGTACCTTACAGACAGACAGCGACAAATGAGAGGATAACAGGCTGAGTAGGAGATCCAGCAGCTCCTGGTGGCAGGTCACTGAGAGGTTCTGCAGTGGAAGAGACCACAGCAGCTCAGGACTTGGTGACCAGAGCCACAGAACCACAGAACCATGGAGATGTTTCCATGCTCAGCCAGGTGTCACACTAAGAGGAAAAATTAGAGGATCTGAAAGCATGGGATGGGGACACCTGGGTGGATGGCCCTGAGCACTTCAGCTCTGCTGGGTCCCTGGAGCCTCACAGCTAGCAGCGTCTGCTCCCTGCCCTTGCCCTTATAAGAACCAGCAGGTTCCCCAGGGGAAACACTGCAGAGCTCCTTCCCCACAGAGCTGAGGAGCTTGGGTCGCACACCAGCTGCCCCACCCGTCTGGACTGTTAAGCTGACAATAGCAAAACTTGTCTTGTAATAATACACCTGGGGGTGAGCCTGAGCAGAAGCAGCAGGGGTGGGTGAGCCCCAGAAGAGGCATGGTCTGCCTTTCTCACCTGCAGGACCCCAGCAGGGGACTCACACGTGATCGGGAGGACCCACTCCACAGGTGAAGGGGTCACATCCCACATCCCAGAGGCAGCCTTCCTCTGATGCCTGGGACAGACGGCTGCAGAGACAGCCAGCCTGGAGGCAACACTGTGCAGGTCCTGGTGGCTGACCAGAGCACTGTGTCCAAGATGTTGTGGTGGTGTTTGCCAGCAGGAAGAACGTGCCAGCAAGGTGGGGGCAGTGGCAGACCCATACATGCCCTCCTCCTGACCCGTGAGGAAGCTTGCACTGCCCAGCCCTGCCACTCTGGGGTCTACAGGAGGAGGGCCCAGTGCCCTTGCAGGGGTCACAGAAAAGTTTGCACTGACCACAGCTGTGGCTGTTGTCTGGATACCGTGGATGCCGCATATGTCCAGGGACCAGCAGGATGGAAGTGGAATCCCCGTCTTGATAACGGAAGTGAATCCGCCCAGCAGGAGATGATACAACTGCCTTTACGTGGTGGGGGCAGGGAAGAACGCACACAGAACCCAAGAGCCCCCTGAAACGGCCGATCGGCCTGTGAAGGGTGGGACTGCT
The DNA here is from genome assembly GCA_963574355.1 of Loris lydekkerianus. Classification (NCBI taxonomy): domain Eukaryota; kingdom Metazoa; phylum Chordata; class Mammalia; order Primates; family Lorisidae; genus Loris; species Loris lydekkerianus. The sequence continues at coordinate 25,689 of CAUYPK010140508.1, read as the reverse complement.
AAGGACTCATACAGCCCCTGGGTGTGCCACTGCTCTGGGCTGCATGTGCCCCAGAGATGTGTTCATGTCCTCACCCCGCACCATGGCCCTGTTACCCCTGATTCAGGACCTCTGGTGGCTGGGAGGGAATTACTATTGTTTAAGCCATCCAGCTGTGGATCTCGTCATGGCAGCCACAGGGAAACTAACACAGCCACCAAGTTCGGCAGCGGTGACGGCTCAGAGCAGAGAGGAATGCAGGTGCTGTCTCAAGACCGAGACTATGATGGACAGCAGTTGTCAATCATCCTCTTTCCTGGGTTACCCCCAGAAAGGGAAGTTCCTGAGCAGCAGGAGAAGTCTCCTCAGACAAGCATGCAGCTGAGAGCCTGTGTGACCATCCAGGTGTGCTGCTCCCGGGCCCCCTCGAGAAAGCTGCCACGGACTGAGGCAAGGGGTGGCCCCCAGACCTGTGGTGGGGATCATGCCAAAGCCAAGGCCCCCTCAGGAGCTGTCCCCTAACAGTGATGGAGCACAGCTTGGCACAGGACCAGGCCATCTCTGCCAAAGGTGGGTGTCCTCTAGCACTCGACCCTTGCTCAGGGACTCAGGCAGGCTGGTCAGGACCTGTCGCATGTGGGGCTGCTATGGAAGCTCTTCCCCAGTCTGCCTTAACTCTGTGCTCTGACAGACACTAGAGGTCAATGTGTGCCACACCCCTGTCCCCGCTAGCTCTGACACTTCCCATGTATGTGATGGGACATTGGCACTCATTTCTTGGAAGACCTGAACTGATAGGGAATGCTGCTGTGTCCACACATGTCACAAAAACAGCCCATTGTCAATCTTGTATCAAGCCCCTTGTGAGCGTCATAGAAGCACATCTCATCTCTCTCCATTGGCTCACTCAAGACTACACAAAAATAGCAAAAGCTCTGCGCGGCACACTAAGACCTGAGCTCCAGATTAATGAGCGGCTCCCTCCTGCTGAGTGCCCCTGATCAGCTCAGACCATTACGGAGGCCACAACACAACTGGGTGACTTCCTACTGGGGAGAAACAAGAGACTCCTCAGGAACTGGTCACGGCCTTCTAAAATTCCTTATTATTTTAGCACAGTCTCCATTACTTCAGGAAAATGACAGCCAAAAAAAAAAAAAAAAAGTTAGAGAGAGCTAGCGAACGCTCAATTTACATTTTAAAATCTATCCACAATTGTGAAAGGCAAGGAGCAGCCAGCTTTCGAGACAGGTGGCTTCATCCACACACGGCCACCACCAGCACATCACCACTGCCAGCACACGGCCACCACCAGCAGTCGAGCCCAGCGCTGCTGCCTGGGGTTCCAGTGTGTTCTTTTCTGGTGAAATGTTACTCTACTTATTAAAATGTGTAGTAAAACAGCATTTCTTCTCCCCTTTCCAGTCTTCTAAACCTCCCAGAGAGGAGACCCACATGTTTAAGAAGAACACGTTATTTTCTCACTCCCAACACGGAGACCATGATGGTGAAACGCCAGCTGCACACCTGTGAAACCCTCTCCAGGGACTTGTGAGAAGGCCAGGAAGTAACAACAAAACACGATACTGTGGAGAAGAGCTGACTGTTGCCACTGCCATTTCTGTTCCAAAGGACAAATGTTGATGTGCCCTCACCAGGATGCTGGCAGTCGCCTCCTACCTGCCGCTCTCACTCTGTCTCCACAGTGTCCGCCACTAGCCCAGCTTCCCCAGGGGTTGGGAGTGAACCTTCTCAAATGTCTCTGATCACACCAAGCTCCTGCACAATTTAGTCTCCAGACCCATCTCCACAGCTCACCGTCCTCCACTCAATCCTCTAATGGAGGCACCATCCCCTTCCTTTCCCAAACATCCTCTACCCTTATTCCACATCACCCCCAGAAAGGCAGGACCTTGCTCTCTCCTCCTGTCTCCAGCACCCTCTCCGCATCTAAATGTGCTTCATCTTTCAAGAATTGACTCAACAGACAGCTTCCCCACAAAGCTCACCTCTAAAGTGAAGTAATTTTGTCCTCTGCCAAACTTCACATGACCAAACACTACCCCTGTAATTATGTGTACTTCAAATTCCCCCTCGGGTCATAAATACTTTATCAGAGCTATGTGCTGTGAGCTCCCCGTGGCCACCCGCAGCCACACACTGACTTCCCAGAAAGTATCACGAGCATGTGACCTTGCTGGTTTCCTTTCCTGCTCATGCCACTGTTCACAGCAGTTCTTGGCACACTAGGTGATCAAACATGGTTTTGAATGTGTGAGTAAACAAATTAATAAAAGAATAAAGAAAAGTTAATCTATACCTAATTCAGTTCTACAGTCCTCCCAGAAAACAATGTTGTATTTTTTTACTTGAGATTCAGCAGATTAATATTTTTTGATTGAACAAATTCCTTTCTAGAAATACAACATCTAGATTTAAAGTAAGAAGTTTAATTTAGAATTTCCCAACTAATCCTTTTTTTTCTACTGTGACCTCTGAATTGTGAAGTTAATAGTGAAAAATGTCCTAAGTACTCCATAATAAGATGATTCTCTCTAACTCCATGGCCGTGGACTCCTCGTGAATTTGGTAGGCATAAGAAGTCAGTTGATGAACTATCTGCATATGTCTGGTGCCTGATGGTTGTGAGAAATATTGATACAAAGGAAAGACCCGGGACAGCAAAATCCCTACTGAAAATCCAAGATCCATGTTAAAATTTAATTGCCATTTTAACTATATTAAGAGTTGGAACCTTTAAGAGCTTCTTAGGTCATGAGTGCTGCTCTCATGAAGGGATTAATGCCATTACAGTGGGAGCGAGTTACGGTGGGAGTGGTTCCTGACACAGAGGGTGACTTCAGCCCACTTCCCCCTGTCTCTCGTGCTGCTTGTCCTTCCTGATGACGTAATGCAGAAAGACGGTCCTCAGCCAACACTGGCGCATGCTCCTGGAACTCCCAGCCTCCAGAACCATGAGCCAAATAAACATCTTCTCCTTATTAATGATCCAGCATGCGGTGTCCTGTCATAGCAGCAGAAAACAGACCGAGCCACCAGATTCAATTACTGACCCTGTAACAATTGGATAGCCACAGGCAAAAAATACATCTATTTCAATCTAAACTTCACACTTTGTACAAGATCTAACTTAAAATGGGTCAGGGACTTTAAATATAAAATAAAAAACTATAAATCTTTTAGGAAAAAATAGGAGAAAATCTTCAGAACCCAAAGATAGAAGAGGAATTATTAGCTTTGACAATGAAAGTATAAGTTCTAAAGGAAAATTCTGGTTAATTGGACCTGATTAAAATGAAAACCCTTATTCTGTGAAAGGCTTTATTAAGAGGATTATACAGCATGCTATAGATTGGCAAAAATACTTGCAAACTGCATATCTGACAAAGAATTGCTACCTAGAATATAAAGAACTCTCAAACCTCAAGGGTTAACAAAAAATAAAAATAAAAAATTCAATTAGACCATGGGCAAGACACATTTCACTGAATACACATTTCACAGAAGAGGAAATACAGATGGCAAATAAGCGAATGAAAAGAAGTTTGATATTATTAGCTATTAGGGAAATGCAAATTAAAAGCAAAATGAGATATCACTATATATCTATCAGAGTGGCTAACAATAGAAAAAAATAGCAGAAATATCAAATGCTGGCAAGGAGGCAGAGGAACCAGATCCCTCACACACTGCCAGTGGAAATATCAAAAGCCACAGTCACTCCAGAAAAGAGATGGGCAGTTTCTTAAAAAGCTGGCGGTGCAGCTAGCATGTGACCCAGTTGGTGGTCCTAGGCAATTTTCTCAGAGAAATGGAAACTTGCATTCATGCAAAAGTCTCTACACAAATGTTCTCGGCAGCTTTATTCAACACAGCTCTAAACTGGAAACAATGGAGACGTCCTTGGCCAGGTGAACATGGGACAAACTGCAGTACAGACTGCGCAGAACCAACGCCAGGGAATAGTACTGGGCAGGAAAAAGGAACGAACTGTTGCTACATGCAACCATCTTGAACACTCTCCAGAGAATTTTGCTGGTGGAAAAATCCAATCCCCAAAGATCACATAGTGTATTATTCCAGTCACAGAACATTCTTAAAAAGACAAAATCATAGCTGTAGAAAACAGATTCGTGATCAGCAGGCTGGGAGCCTGGAGGAGGAAGAGAGGGGTGGGAGGCAGGGGAGCCTGGTGGTGATAGGCAGATCTGAGTCCTGACCTTGGTGGATACACAGGTCTGCACGGGTAGTGACCCTGCACAGAACTTGGGGTGCGCGCATACACACATGTGCACGCGTAGAACTGGTACCATCTGAACAAGATGGGTGTGCTGTTCCCAGGCCAGCTCCCTGGCTGTGGTGTGGAGTTAGCACGTGCCAACCGCCCCTGCTGGGGAAAGCCGGGTGTGGGTACAAAGCCCTCCTTTGTGCTATTTCCTGCAGCTGCCTGTGAACCTACAATTCTCCCCATAGGAAACGTTTAATAAATACAGATTCACTGGCCCCTTCCTTGGCGTTTGAATTTCATAGGTCTGGAGGGGACCCAGTTACCTGCATTTGTCACAAGCACGTTCGTAATGCCTGATGGCCAGGCAGGCCCTGGAGGAGGTGCTGTGGGCGCCTCTGGCTCTTTGCTACAGAATCGCTGTCAGGGCTGTTAAATGTGACTAGGATGCTGGATCTAAGGGTCACGACAGTAGAATTCTTCACATGGTTGTTTCTGCCCTAGAAACAAGTGGTTTGGCTTCCTCGCTGGGAAAGGCTGCTGCTGGTACTGGGCTGCCCGCCTGGACGCCAAGTCAAGCAGTCATTTTATTTAACGGAAAAGCCTTTTCCTTTGGGAACAACACTATTATACAGACTTGTTGCTATGGTATATTATGGTCTGTGGTAAGAAGAAAAAAAAAAAAAAAAGCTTCTGTATATTTTCTGGAGCCCTATTCCTGGCTGAAAGTCACCCATCTCCCATCATATACCCGCAGCCTGGACTGAAGGAGAAAAGTCTTTGGAAACACTCCGTACCGAGACACACATTTCAGGAATGAGGCTTCCTCTCATCCACTAAAATCTCTAGCAGGAAGAAACTGTTCTAATATTCAAGACATCCACGCGCTCTGTGTCATTAGGATGAGAATGCTGGCAGAACAGGTTAAGGCCGCTGGCAGGAGCACAGGCTAATGAGGCAGGTCAGAGCAGAGTCCCGGGGCTGAAAGATTTCTCAGGGCAGAGCGGGGCGTGGAAGCTAACTGTGAGAGGGGCCAGGCAGCAGTTAAACCATCAGATTGCTGCATCCCTCCACTTCTGCCCCCCACCAGCCCCTCACAGCCCCAGAATAGTGACGGTCCTCTCTCTACCGCAGGTGGAGACTCCTAGGTGGGTGCTCAACATGGCTTTTAAATCAGTATAAAAGAACAGGCCAGATAGAGCACGAGAATGGACGCGATGCTGAGTGTGAGCCCAGGGACAGCCGTGGAAGGGAGGCCAGTGGCCCTACCCCTCACCACACAGAAAGCAGAAGTACCTGCTGTTATCACGTGACCTCACTTAGTCATCATGTGACCTCACTCACTGCCCTAGAGCAGAAATATGCCTCAAGTTCTCCACCAACAAAAGAACTCAGATTGTGTTCTCCAAAAATTTCACATTATCGGTCAGTCATGCCCTGTCCATTAGAGGAACATAAAAACAGTCATACATGCTCAAATATTGCTCATTACCTCATTTTTCATATATGCTTGTAAAGTAGATTCAAAGAAGCCTTTAAATAAACATCACCTCAAGAATTGATTGAAACTGTACCAAGATAAATTTTAAGAGGAAAATGACAATAGACTTTAGGATTTATAACTTCATCTGCATGCAGTATAAGGGTCTAAGTTCAGCACAGGGACCCTCTACATGTGCACATTTTAACAAGTCACCTACATTTAAAAGGCAGCAAGAGGCATGGTGGCTCACGCCTGTAATCCTAGCACTCTGGGAGGCTGAGGCGGACAGATTGCTTAAGCTCACGAGTTTGAGACCAGCCTGAGCAAAAGTGAGACCTCATCTCTACTAAAAATAGAAAAACTGAGGCAAGAGGATCACTTGAGCCCAAGTTGGAGGTTACTGTGAGCTATGATGCCAGGGCACCCTACCCAGGACGACAGTTTGAGATCTGTCTCAAAAAAAAAAAAAAAAAAAAAAGGAAAAGAAAAGGCTGCAAGAAAAGGAAATTAAACTTTATTAATAGCTAAGAGGTAAATTTCTAATTCTAAGGTATGGGGGTTTTCAGGACCTTCATAGAAAATTTCCCTCAATGGTTCTTATAAACTCAAAAACTCTGAACTTCTGGGCTCAAAAATTTATGCCAGATGGGGGAGAGGGGAGGGAGGAATTACCTGTTGCCCTTGAGATCTCAAAATGTTTTAAAAATTAATAAAAATGTCTGAAGAAAGGTACTAAAGAAAAATACTTTGTGCACAAATAAAAATTGAGTTGTATTTCATCTTTTCATTCTCATCTTTCTACTTTTGTCTCTCGTACTTTAGCTAACCAAGAAGAAGCTCTCTCTGAAACTGTACATCTCTCTACCTCAACCAGGTCAGCCCCATGACAGCTGACGGGTGCAGAGTCCTGAGGAGTTGTGCAGTATTGCTTTGACACTACTTCTTCTGCAAAATTAAGCTAATTTTTTAAAAAATTAAATATCAAGTGGTTCTTCATAGAGTGCAATTATTAAAACAAGCACTTTGTTATTTCTTCCTGCTTCCGTGGAAAAATCAAAATATTCCAAATAGAAAGCTCTAATTCTCAGGCCCTTTATGTAAAGCCCATACAACCAGTAAAGGGTTACTGACCCAGAACAAATAAATTAATAAGCTGTAGTAATTACATTTGGGTCATTTTATTCTAAACCATGAAATCAAAAGCTCTGTTCACATTAGTGCATGAATCGCGGTACTAGCCACTGGGACTTCCTCGGTACCCAAGCCATCTGTGAATGTGCTTAGAATTTTTTCATTTTATACACAAAAGTTTCATCCATCTCCTTTTTAACCCACTAGTCATATTGCTCCCTTTGGAGAGCTGTACTCCAACAAAACCTCTCCATGTTTCTATTGCAGATAATTGGGAGATTTCATTCGGATGAACCAAGGGGAGACACTTCTGATGCGCTGACAACCTCTGTCTTTCAATGAAGCTATGGGAAGAGGCGGAGGCTCAGCCCACCTTGTGTAGTCAGGAGCAGCTGGGACGCAGTCGGAAACCAAAGCACTGGGCCGGGGAAGCTGAGGGTGACATCATCTAGCTGTGTGACACTGGAAGGCCAGGCTTTGTCACAGCGGAGTGGGGGAGTTACCAGTGTGTCGCGAGCCCAGGAAGCCGGAGCCAGAGGAGAGCGCTCTGAGCAAAGGCCAAGGAGACCGGGGGATCAAAAGGAAGGGCTGGAGGACAATGCAGCCGTCCTCAGTGGTCTGGGGTTCTCGACTTGAGAGTGAGGTCTGCTTCCCACACTGCCTTCCCTGGCCCTGCCCAGCTGTCCTGGGACCCAGGCAACCTCAACAAAACGGGCACACTCCCGGGTCCATCGCTGGCATCTTGCCGCTTACAGCTGATTTTTCTCCAAATGGTGATACAAGAAAAATAAAGATGAAGGCACCATACCATACATATATTTTAAACCACTATATAGTCACAGTCTTGGCAGGAGCACTTTTTAAAAAAAGCAATTTTTCTCACAGGCCTTTAGTTCTAGAAATATTTCTTCTCTTCCTCAAAAGGCAAGTATTTACTCATTTCGGGTTTTATTCATGAGAAATAGAATGCCTAATAACAAATGTTTCTTTGATGTGATTGTTTATATCAGTCAAGGTGCTGACCGGCCCAGTACAAAGTTAAGCACAAAATCTAAAGTGCTGGAAAATGCCTATGAAGGGAACACTTTGAAAGTGTTAATGGATTTGATGAGTCTGGCAAAAGTTGCAAATTATATGCAATTTTGTCTTATCCCTTATAAGTATAGTGTTTCTTTGGGCTTATTTTATGCTAGGTTATATTAAATTAAAATAGTCTATGATAAAGTGGCCTCATTCATGCCCAGTATATCAATGGAGCAAATCCTTGTGAAAGAAGTTTGAAACTAACTGGGAAAAGTCTCCCAGTAGATGCGTTATTCGTATCGGGAGATTTAGGGTAAGTCATGGCTTGAGGTGTCAGGTAGTAATTAAAATCTACTTTCTACTATAGAAACTTTATAACAAGACATCTTAAATAGTAATGTTTAAATTTTTTAATTTTTAATATTTTAAACTGAAAACTGTACTTCAATCCAAGTTTCTAAAATTTAAAAATTTATGATACTGATCTATATATTTTCTCCTTTTGAAAGACTCTATTAAAACTGATGGTTAACTTTCAAATGAGGGTCATGTAGCAATATTGGAACGCATGAGGTCTAATGATCTTGTGGTTGTTGAAAGGGATTTTTGAAGGACAGTATAATTACTCCACGATGGATCTTTCCTTCTCTGCCTTCTGAGCACCATCTTTAATTTCCATATCTTCAAGTCTTGAAGAAGTTAATGCTAATTGAAGAATTCACTTGTCTGGTTCAAATAAAGCCTGTTTCTGTTGTGGGAAAAAAAAAATCAGGGCATATCTATGTACATATATATGAAAAGAAAAGTGGATTAATTAATTTTTCAAAGGGTATATATTGATTATTTATTGGGAAATATTCTTACAAAACAACAGTGCAGTTGTTTGCCTCAGTCAATTTAACATCGATGCCTCGCTTTCCCCTGGTCCACTGCCCGTTTCCCAATTCTGCAGGGGCCCCAGGATGCCCTCCAGAACTCCTGCGCCCTGACAGAGCCCCATCTGGGGTCATCTCTGAAGTGTCTTCAGTCTCCTTTATCTAGAACATTTCCTCAGCCCTTGTCTCTTGTGATCTTGACGTTTTTGAAGAATACAACGCCCCCCTTTTGTAGGAGAAGGGCCCTCAGGTAGTGTCTGTAGCTTCATGGAGATGGATCCTGGGTGCTTTCTCAGCCAGAATGCAGCAGGGTGACACCGCGTCCTTCCCAGGAGTTGGGCTGGAGGCTCTGGGTGAGCCTCTGCCCCTCACCAGTGATGTTTTGGTCACTCAATCAAGGTGTTGGCCCAGCTCCTCTGCTGCAGGTGATGGGCAGATGGTTTGACACTCATCACAATTTCCCCCTAGATTCGCTACCCACAGATGACTCTTGTTTGATCTAATTTTTATTTTGGTGGGTGCAAAATGCTAATGTTTCGATTCCAGCATTGTCTCCACGCCGACCAGCTGCATTCTGCTGTAAGGAAGCCCAACCCTTTCCTCCTTATTTGTTTATAACCTGTTTAATTTTCTATTACTGGAATGCACTTGTGATTTTGGTGCTCAAATGTACATGAAGTTTTGAAATAAATCCATAATATCTTTATTCTTTAGATTTTATAAAGTAACTAAATTACCTACGCATGTACATACGTGTGTCCGTGTGAACTGTGTGGGAATGCACACCCATGCAGACATGTGCACCAATCTAAGGAAGAAAAAAAGTAAAAGTAATACTATCATGTAAAAAATGTACTAAAAGATGACCAAGAGCCCACTGGGTCTCATAAATTCTACCAATTTCAAAAATATATGTTGGCATGTGCAAAGCACATTTAGATTATTAGAAACATAGACAATTTCTAGCCTGCTTAAAATCCAGAAAACCATGGTAAAATGAGATGGCTCAAAATTCATCTTCCATTGTGGTCCGTGGAGGATGCTTCTGGGGAAGACATTAAAATCCCCATAATTATTATTTAGCATTTATTTGGCACCATAAACATATACAGAGAAGTATGATGAATAAAACTGCCTAAGCAACAACACTCTCTGCCCTGCGGAGCTCGGAGTCAGGAGGTTTGGCAGTAATATGCTTAATTGGGCAGCGCTGTACCACAGGGAGAAATTTCATCTTGAGAGGCTATGTTGCCCTCATGACATATTTAGGAGACCAGAGATGAATTTAGCTTTTTATAAATTACTCTTCAACATGACTGTTGAAACAGCATAAATAAAAAAGGAATTTAGCAGCACAGTCCAGTGAGAAAGGGAACCTGTGTAACAGAATAACCCTCAGAGGTTTGAAATTGCCCAGCAGCCGTCCTGCTCCCACACCCTGAAGAGTGGACCTACTTAACAAATACCTTGATTGATGCATCCAGCCGCCCAGAGGCAATCCTCTGCCTTCCCTCTGCTCAATGCTAATGAGCAGGACGGAGCAGTGAGTTGAAATTCAGGAACCGAAACAAACCAAGCACCAGCCGCATTAGCTCAGGTGAGTGTGAACCTCCCTGACCCACTCCTGAGACATCTGCAATAGTCCTTCACGGCTTTATATAACAGCTCGCCTGATGGGAAATGCAAGTCAGCCTTCTCTAGTTAACGCCAGAGTATACAGACTTCATCACCCTCTGCCTGCCTCATCTTGAACACCATGCCAAAACTGCCTGACCGAGTTCTGCTCATTTGGGTAACACGTGGCCTTAATCCAAGATATTTTAATATAAGGTACAGAGCCACAATAATATGGTTTTTAGCACTACCTATTTTTAGTAAAAAATAAAAATAGAAAGCAGAGAAAGGGCCTGGAACAGTGGCTCACAGCTGTAATCCTAGCACTCTGGGAGGCTGAGGTAGGAGGATCCCTTGAGCTCAGTTCAAGACTAGCCTGAGTAAGAGCATGACTGGGTCTCTACAAAAAATAGAAAAATTACCCAGGGAACGTGGCAGGCACCTGTAGTCCCAGATACTTGGTAGGCTGAGGCAGGAGGATGGCTGGAGCCTACGAGTTTGTGGTTCCTTGGGCTAGCCTGACACTACAGAACCCTAGCCAAAGGTGACAGAGTAAGACTCTGTCTCAAAAAAATAAATAAATAATAATAGAGAAAAATTATTACACATATCCCCTAATTCCTTCATTTATTTACATATTTAAGATAAAGCCAACCCCACAAGAAACTATATGTCTGGGGATGCCTAATATACTCCAAGACGTACAGCCTTATAGGGCCACCTCCATCTTAAATATTTGAACAACACCTGGGTTGGGAGATTTGTTATTGCTCACGACCCTCTGCCTGGCCTAACCCCTCTCTCAGACCTGTTACCCATCAAACTCCATACTCCAAATTCCTGCTAACATTCAGGCAAAGAAGTTTAGCTCATCTCCTTTTCCTGAACAAAATTCTAAGTCTTTTGGCTAAAGAAGGACCTCTCTACTGCAAGGGCTCCCCCCTTAAATACAAAGCAACAGCAAATACCATGAAACTATAGTATTTCCTTCAATATGAACCATTTTCTTAAGGTAAGCTATCTTTCTTCAATTTGTCTTTTGTAAAGGGAGGGAAAATGGTAAAAAAAAAAAAAAAAAAAAAAAAAAAGTCATATTATCCCAATCTGTGGCAAACACACAGGGACCTGGGCTTTCATAGTCTTTTCTTCTCAGTTCTCTCTTACTTTACCTTTACCCCTGGATACTGAAAATCTTACTAGGTGTCCTAAGAACCGTGGCCAGGAGAGGATTCAGAGAGGGTCATGAAAGTTGCCTTGCCCTCACCAAACTAAGAGAACAGTTGGCATTTACCTTCAAGTCTCTTTCTGACCTTTAAAAACAAGGATTAAAAACTATGTCTTCATTTTGTTTTCCATAAAGAAGATATTTGTCTTATTAAATGAGTCACCTTCCTACAGCTTATATATAGCCTTTATTTACTTTAGATAGATAAAATTGTGTTATCTACACCACGTACAACATGATGTTTTGTGAGATGTATGCACCGTGGAGCAACTAACGATAGCTCATCAGCATCTGCATCACCTTATGTGAATAGTTACATTTTTTTGATGAGAACACTTTATACTCAGCATTTTTTACAAATACAATACATTGCTATAAACTATAGTCACCATGTTGGACAGTAGACCTCTTGGATTTGTCCCTCCTCTTTAACTGGACTTTTGCATCCTTTGACCCAAGTCACTCCAAGGCCTGTCCTGCCCGTCAGCCCTGTTAACCTATGTTCTCTTCTCCACTTGTACGAGATCAACTTTTCTTGATTCTGCATGGGTGAAATCATGAAATATTTGTCTTTCTGTGCCTGGATTATTTCACTTAACTTAATGTCTTTCAGATTCATCCATGGTGTCACAAACAACAGAATTTCCTCATTTTTTAAAGGCCAAATAGCACATCCTCGTGTATACATGAGGGCCATAAAGTTCATGTGCAATTTAAAAACAAATTGCACATGAATGCAAATTATATATACCATATTTTCTTTAGCCATTCATCCATTGATGTAAGTTGATTCCGTATCTTGGCTATTGTGAATAATGCTATATTGAGCATGGGGGTGGAAATATTTCTTCAACATAATGACTTCATTTCCTTTGGCTATATACACCATGGATCACAGGCAGGTCTACCTTTTTTTGAGGACTCTCCATACTGTTTTTCATAGTGGCTATATATACTATTACAATTCACATTCTCATCAACAGGGTATCTAAGAGTCTCCTTGTCTCTGCGTCTTCACCACACCCACCTTTGTCTCTGATACAGTCATCCTAACAGTTGTGAGGTGATATCTTATCATGTTTTGTATTTTAATTTCACTGATAATTCGTGATATTGGGCATTTTTTCATATACTCATTAGCCATTTGAATGCTTTCTCTGGAAAAAAAAAAAAAAAAAAAAAAGTCTATTCTTCATCCATTTTCGTTACCAGGTCATTTTTCCTTGCTATTGAGTTGTTTGAGCTCCTTGTATATTTTGGATATTAACCCCTTACCATAGTATGTTTGCAAATATTTTCTCCCATTCTATAGACTGGTCCTTTGCTCTGTTGATCGTTTTCCTCGCTGTGCAGAAGCTTTTTTGTTTGATATAATCTCATTTGTCTATTTTTGCTTTTATTGCCTATGTTTTGGGGGTCATATCCAAAAAGGCCATTGCCCAGACCAATGTCACAGGCTTCCCCCTATGTTTCCTTCTAGTATTTTTATAGCTTCAGGTCTTACATTTAAGGTTTTAATATATTTTGAGTCAAAATTTGTATGTGATATACGATAAAGGTCTAATTTCATTCCTTTGCCTATGAATGTCTACTATTCTCAGCATTTATTGAATGTGTTTTCTTGGCACCTGTGTGGGAAATCAGTTGGTTATAAAGGCACAGACAGAGTTCTGGGCTCTCCATCATGTTCCGTGGTTTACGTGTCTGTTTCTACGCCAGGTCCACGCTGTTATGGGCACTGCAGCTTTGTAGTGTGTTTTGAAGTTTGATAATGTGATGCCTCCACCACTATTCTTTTTGCTCAGGATTGCTTTGTATATTCAGATATTTTGTGCTTCCATAGAATTTTTGGATTTTTTTCCTATTGTGGTAAAGTCTATTATCTTTAGAATAGTCTTCTCAAACAGCATCATTAAGTGCATAGTTGATACTATTAGCAAAACCTTTCAAAGCTTAAAATTACAATGTCTACAGATGGTTAAAAAGCTTAATATATGTATAATTATACATGTAGAACAAAATTCAGAGAAATCATATAAATAAAAGCTGTTTTACTTATTTGTTTATTACCTGCCCAAACATGTTATGCAACTTAACCTCTTAAGAGACATTATGATAGGAAAACTTTTCTCAGATTTTAGAGCTTAAGGCTCATAAAATAATTGTTGAAAGAAAAAATATGTATCAGAATTATAAAACGTAATAACTAGATACTACATCGGATATAGATACTTTCTAGTCATACATAATGAGATATTACAGTAAGTATTAAGAATGGAAATATATATCTCAATGTAAAATTTCAAAGCAATATCCAAAGCAAAATATAAAGTTTACTATGAGTATTATATATGAAAATGCTCATGACAGTCAAAAAGTATTTTATCACAATGTTTAACTGGACTTCCATTTCTAGCAGACTAGACACCCTGGGTGACTTTGACCTTGCTATTGAGACAGTTGAAATAATGGAAGGTAGATTGGTGGTAGACAGGTGGTCACATTGCTCCTCATGGTTCAGCTGGCACAGAAGCAGCAATCAGCAGAGGTCAAAATGAAAATAAGACCAGGAACCTGGGGACAAGTTACAGCTGAAAGAAGGGAAATGGGTTTTAATGTAGGGATCTCATCACACCCTGGAGGCCTGGAGCTTCTGCTTTGATGGGAAATGAGTTAAAACCATGCTTGTCCAGTGTGGGGACTGCCACTGGTGCTTTCCCACATAAGTAAATGAATAATAAAGCTGCTGTCCAAAAGGGAAATGGATGGCCTCAATTTTGGCATGGTTTGGTTGGGGGACAGACTCCGCTGAAGATTGTGTAGCTTCACAAAGTTTGTGGCAGGGGATCCTGGCAACTGGCAAGATCCAATCAAAATCCTGCCTAGGTCCCTGCTACCTTGGAGGGCAACCAGGTATGAAAATTTGCCTGATGTAATTCCAAAGAAGATGAATAGCTGACTTTTAAACAACCACAAAACTCAGAAGGAAAAAAGCATGCTGCGTGTGAGAAGGAGCTGTAGCAGTGGACAGCAAAAAGAAATCCATCAGGATGACAACACGAGGACCATAATCACGCATATGTATTATATTTTCGATGCTTAAATACATGAAAGCCTGAAAATGTATGAAAGCAGAAAGAGTTTATTTAAAGGCCATCTACAGCAAACCCACAGCCAATATTGTATTGAGTGAAGTAAAATTTAAAACATTTCCACACAGATCAGGAGCTAGGTAAGGTTGACAAGTGTCTCCATTGCTTTTTAACAGTGTAATGGAAGTCTTAACCATCACAATCAGGCAAGAGAAGGCGATCAAGTGCATCCAAATATTGTCAGAGGGGATCAAACTTTCACTCTTCGCAGATGATATGATTTTATACCTGGAAAATCCCAGGGACTCAACTACAAAACTCTTAGAAGTGATCAAGGAATATGGTAGCATCTCAGGATACAAAATAAATATTCAAAAATCAGTAGCTTTTAAATATACCAATAACAATCAACCTGAAAAAACAGTCAAGGACTCTATTCCTTTTACAGTAGTGCCAAGGAAGATGAATTATCTGGGAGTTTATCTAACAAAGGATGTGAAAGATCTCTATAATGAGAACTATGTAACTCTAAGAAAAAAAAATAGCTGAAGATGCTAACATATGGGAAAATATACCATGTTCACAGCTGGAAAGAATCAACATTGTTAAAATGTCCATATTACTTAAAACAATCTACAGATTTAATGCAATCCCTATCAACGTACCAATGTCATACTTTAAAGATCTGGAAAACATAGTACTTCATTTTATATGGAACCAGAAAAAAACCTTGAATAGACAAGATATTACTCAGAAATAAAACAAATCAGAAGAAATCACACTACCAAACTGCACCCTATACTATAAATCATTAGTGATCAAAACAGCATGGTACTGGCACAAAAATAGAGAGGTAGATGTATGGAACAGAATTAAGAACCAAGAGATGAACCCAGACACTTACCATCATTAGATCTTTGATAAACCTTGAAAAAATTATAAATTGGGGAGAAGATTCCCTATTTAACAAATGGTGCTGGGAGAACTGCCTGGCAACGTGTAGGAGACTGAAACTGGACCTACACCTTTCACCATTAACAAAAATTGACTCTCACTGGATAAAAGATTTAAACTTAAGACATGAAACTATAAAGATTCTTGGACAGAGAGAAAGGGAAACACTTTAAAAAATTGGCCTGGGAGAATACTTTATGAGGAGGACCCCCCAGGCAATTGAAGCAACACCAAAAATACATTATTGGGATCTGATCAAACTAAAAAGCTTTTACACAGCCAAGAACACAGTAAGTTAAGCAAGTAGACAGCCTTCAGAATGGGACAGGATATTTGCAGGTTATGTTTCTGACATAGGTTTGATGACCAGAATCCACAGAGAACTCAAACTTACTAATAAGAAAAGAACAAGTAATCCCATTTCATGTGGGTGAGAGACCTGAACAGAAGCTTCTCTGAAAAAGACAAACATCTGGTCTACAGACACATAAAATAATGCTCATCATCTTTAATCATCAGAGAAATGCAAATCAAAACTACTTTGAGATGCCATCTAACTCCAGCAGAGTGGCTCACATAACAAAATCCCCAAACTACAGATATTGGCGTGGATGTGGAGAAAAGGGAACACTTCTACACTGCTGGTGGGAGTGTAAGCTAATACATCCCTTTTGGAAAGAAGTATGGAGAATATTCATGGATCTAAAAGTAGACCAAGACCAGCTCTTTGATCCTGCAATTTCTGTATTAGGAGTATATCTAAATGACCAAAAATCCTTTATCACAAAGATATTTGCACCAGATTGTTCATTACAGCTCAATTCACAATAGCCAAGGCATGGAAGAAGCCCAAGTGCCCATCCAACAACCCATGAATGGTTTAATAAATTGTGGTATATGTATACCATGAAATATTAGGCAGCCTCTAAAAAAATGGAGAGTTTGCCTCTCTTAGGTTTATATGGATGGAGCTGGAACATATTCTACTTAGTAAAGTATCTCAAGAATGAATGGAAAAGTATCCAATGTACTCAGTACTATTATGAAACCAATTTACAATCATTCACACTTTCATGTGAAGAATAGAAAGGAAGAAGGAGGGGGTTTGGGAGAGGAGGGAGAAGTCAGATGGAGGGAGGGTGAATGGTGGGATCACACCTATTGTGCATATTGCAAGGGTACATGTTGGATTTATTAAACATAGAGTATAAATGTCTTAACACAATAATTAGGTAAATAAGGTGAGGGATAAATTAACCAGTATGATGTGAGCATTCCAAATTGTATATGAAATCAGTACATTGTACCTCATTAATGCATTAATGTATACATGATCTACCTCTTCATGGCTTAATAAAAAAATAAAAAATAAAAAACAAAAGCAAATAATATCATGAAGTGTGCTATTTAAAATTTTTTTACATAGAAAAATAAACCAAGTCTAATTTGAGAGGTTCTCTAGCAGAAAATAATTCACCAGGAGCATTTGGGACAACTTTATGTTTATCTATGGTCTTAAATATACACTTGACTCATTTACTTAAATTCTAGATATATTGAAACATTCACATTTAATGTCAATTGCAAAATATCATTTCACAGTTTACGCAATAAACACTGTTGACTATTGCTTTCACTATTCTTTACAGTTTTAACTAAAAATCAATGAAAATGTCAATTATTAGTGTTAGATCAAAAGGAACACTTTAAGCCATAATCAGAAGTAGAAAATGGCTATTATGACATGATTTTACTCTGGAAAATACTATGACATGTATAACATCTGAAGCATGCAAAAATAGAAAGAAACCATATCACACAAGTGGAAATTAAGTGATTTAAGAATGATAAAGTTCATATGTAGACATGATTTATTTTATTCAGCTACTCAGTGGGAACCCAAACCTCTTAAGTTAGGGGGGAAAAAAATGAAAAGTTAACATAGAAGATGGTACATTTTATATGAAAACCAATAGGCTTTTTGAGAATTATGAAAAAAACTGTTGTTATTTAAGGAAAAATCTGGAGTTTTGTACATAATTTGGTCACATTTAATCAGTTTAAATATTCAAATATGTTAAATACTATCACATATTTAGAGAAAGTATATTTTTAACATACTTATAACAAAATGTTGATTGACAAACAAATTAAAAGATACTGGAATTACTAGGTGAGTACAAAAATTAAAGAGGGGAATTTAGAATGCCACAATATAACTTTCAAATAATAAAACTCCTTTGTAAGTAGACTGGTTCCTATTAAGTAAATCAAACTTTCTACTTGTTCAAATAATAATTTCATAATTATATTCCTTAATAATTTAAGACATTTTAATTTATTATCTCCAATGAGCAAAGCTTATTATTATCCCTTAATAAATGAAAAAACTAGAAGTCATGTGAATAGCTAGAGATGGAGCTAGGATTCAAAAACAGGTCTTACACCACCAGATCTACAAAGTAGTCTTCAAAAATTAAGAGGTAATGTTATTTACATTTAGCTGATGTTTTCCTGCTAGATTTGTTGGGTTTCAAGGTGGCTGCCTGTGCCCTAAAATGTCAAGGTTTGGGGCATCTGAGTCCTGTGTTCTTGGAGTGCTCACTCTAAAGTAAGGCAGGTGTCAAACAAAGTTTATTGAGAAAGACAGGTAAACAGGACAGTTTACAAAACAGGGCAAGTTCACTAAGCCTCCACTTGCAGGGCAAGTTGCAAAGAGCCCTTAACATGGCTTTTCCTTCATACTGCCTGGGTTGGGCTCACTTAGAGTTAACAGATGGCCTTGCAATCGGGGTCTTAATGTATATATGTACTTTTCATGAGCCTCTCTGAGAGTCCAGGGTAGGTGATGAATATGTGGCTACATGATAATTGGTCTTAAAACAGTCCCAGGTCACCTTCAAGACTCTATTGCACCTGTTGTTAAGCTACAGCATCTTCTACATCCTTTTGCTTTGGACAGGCTGAGTTCTGATTGGCATATTGGTAGGGTGGTCCCTCCTCTCCATGTGTGAGCAATCACTTGGGACAGAATTAGAGATGGCAGCCTGGGGGCTCTGCCTCTGTCCTAATTTCTCAGGAGAGGTGCTCCTAACTACTTACAGGATTTATTATGACCAGAAGGAAAAATGAGGTGGACTCCAGGACTCCATGTTTGTTTCTTATCTGGATGTTGATTGTGCAAAGTATTCAGTGAAAATTTCACCCAGCTTTGCACACCTATTCTAAGTGAAATTTTAATAATTACATTATATTTCAAAGTAAACAAAATAGACGAGAATAAAACAAAACATATTTCCATTTCTCTCTTAAATGGACCTTTTCATAAAGTACTTGTCATGCTTGACAATGCCCATTTATGATCTAGCCTCTAACTGTATTCCATCCCACCTGCTTTATTTTTCTTCTTCATTCTCTATTTTTCCTAACAAACTTTTCAAAATCTAACATATTAGATATTATACTTCTTTAAAAAATGTGTATCTCTCCATAATAAGAGAAGCAACATGAGGCCAGGAACATTTGTGTGTTTCCTACACTATTATATATTCCATGCCTAGCACATTCAGGTGCTCAATAAATATTTATATGAAGAATGAGTGAATGGCTCAGCGCCCATAGCTCAGTGACCCGGCCAATTATACCAAGGCTGATGGGCTTGAGCCTGGCCCGGGTCTTCTAAACAACATGACAACTGTAATAAAAAAATACCCAGTTATTGTGGTGGACACCTGTAGTCCCAGCTACTTGGGAGGCTGCTGAGGCAAGAGAATAAATTAAGCCCAGGGGTTTGAAGTTGCTGTGAGCTGTGCCGTCACGGTACTCTACCAAAGGCAACATAGTGAGACTGTCTCAAAAAATAAATGACTAAATAAATGAAAAAGAAGAAGAAAAAGGAAAGAAAGAATGAATAAATCAATGCAAAAATACACAAAGTATCTATCTACATTTTCCTTATAGTTTAACTAGATCATATTCCTGCTCTGCAAAAGCAGCTCATTGAATTATTTGTATCTAAATTTTATTAAATTGAATATATGTGAGTCATATATTCACATACAGGGATAAGAAATAATAAAGAGTAATCCTGTATATGTTTTATCCATGTTTTCTCAATGGTTTATTATTGTAAAAGTAGACTATACTTTTACATTCAGAATATTCAGATACAACCCATTGATCTTATTCAGATTTCACTATTTTTACTTGTGCACATTTGAATATGTATATGTATTTCGTTTTATATAATTTTATATTTGTATATTTGTATTTACTCCACCACAGTCCAAATATTTACAGTTTTTCCACCCCAAAGATCCCTCAGATTGCTTCTCTATAAACTCATTCACTTCTCTCATTACCACCCACTAACCCTGTCTGTCACCCTTAGTTTCCAGTAAATGTTTACAGTTTTTAGTTATTAAAGTTAAGCAATTTTCAAATATTAAAAAATATCTGGGAAAACATTTTTTGCAAAGTACATATTTTTATTTCTCTGGGCTAAATTCTTAGTGGTACAGTTACTAGATCATATGAGGTCTGAGATTAAGCTGGAGAACTTGCTACCATGTGCTGGAAGTACTGTAAAAACAATTTGGTAAGGTTTCACAACCTCTGTACATCAGTGTCTCACAACTGTGTTCACGTTGATGTGTGCCAGTGTCTTGCTGAGTGACATTCATTATTGTTGCATGTTTTTGTGTGCTTTTGTGTGAATGTCAGCGTCAGAGTTTGAATTAGAGCAACAACAACAAAAACAAACCAAAAAAAACATTCAATTTCTTGTTAATTTGGAAAGAGTGGAAACAAAATCTGGGACACATTAGTCCAAGTTTATGGGGATACACTCCATACCCACTTGATCTGCCCCTGAATTACTTTTTTTCTTCGGGGAGGTAAAGAAAATATTGAAAGGAAGACATTTTGATGCCATTCAGGACATTAAAGGTACTACAATGATAGTTTTGAGAGCCATTTCAGAAAAAGAGTTCCAAAATTGCTTTGAAAGGTGGACTAGGCATCAGTGCATAGCTTCCCAAGGAAAGTACTTTCAAGGTGACATTAGTGATATTCAGCAATGAGGTATGTAGTAGTTCTTCTAGAAAATGTGAGAAGTAAAATTTTGGACCTTGTATGTCATATGCATGTTTAGTTATGTTAGAAATTGCCTAAGCAATTTCCACACTGGCAGTGCCATTTTTCATTTTCATCAACCTTGTATGGATGATCCCCTTTCTTCACATCTTTGTTGACAGTTTTAGGTACTGTGACATTTTTTAATCTAATCTGATAAGTGTGTAGATACTTTTTCTTGTGGGTAGTCTCTTTTCCTCTAAAGAACTTGGAACTGAAAGCCAAGGATTAAATTATTCATTTTTGCTTTTCCAGTTCCTAACATACTACCTGGCACATAATGGACCCTCAATAAATAATAGTTGGATGAATAAATTAATGAATAAAAAAAAGCTACAAATACTCTACAATTTTAAAGTCTAATATCTTTGAATACTATTTTAATGCAAAACAAAGGAGAAGTAAGACTAAAATCTATAACAATTACAATGACCTTCCATAGATATAACTAGAATAAAGAAACATTTCCATTATATTAATTGAATTTCATGGGTTTATTATTGGAAATTATGACATTTTCCACTGATTAAATGTTTGAGGACATTCATTATAAGGTGCAATAATGGTCACTAAAACTTTCCTGATGGTATTTTACAGTGAACAATTATACCCGAATAATTATAGTTATTTGCCAATATAATCTTTATTGCAAGTAAACATATATGAATATTTTTACAAAAGGTAACATTTCATGATCAGTAGTTATAACCTTAATCTATATTATTAATAATAAATAACATGTCCACCTCACTTCCCAAAGCAGGTCAGCTATTATATTATCAGATCTAATTACTATAGGCTCCATACATTAAAAAAAAAAAAAAGAAAGAAAATGTCTCCATATTCTGTGAGAAAATAGAATTTTGTGTTTAGTATTCATTTTGGAAAAAATACTTTTATTATCTGAAAATGTGAGTTGGCATGGAGTAGGCAGTGAACCAGCTGAACTCAAGGTTTCATTTCTTTTTAATTTAGGGGGGGGAAATACATGAAAGCCTCAAGATGAAATTACTTCATCAGAATTCACATTTGATTTTCATCTTTTCAGCTACCCAGCTGCATCCATGCTCAACTGACTATAGTCCCAGCTGCATTATTCAAGGAAGTCATTCAAAAAGAAATACTTGCAGTATGAGTTATACTGAGTAGTGAGCTAATTAAAAGGGACTCACAGCTGGATTTATAGAAGAGTCTCATCCTGATTGTAGGGTGCTAAAAATGCTTGTTGGTTGGATTATGTTCTTTGTGCCCTGAATCCGTAGTCTTCCCTTGTAAGAAACTGGTAAGAAATCTCAATAAACGAATCAATAAGTGAATCTTGCTTCTTTCTTTGTTCTGTTAGAGCCGAATAAAATACATATCATATATATGTATAACTTCTTTCCTTTCAATGAAGTCTTCCTGCTCGAAAGTAACAGTAACAATCTCCAGGAAGGCACTATTGTTTATGGTCAAGTTAAATCTCTAATTTAAAAGACAAATGTTCTAAAACATGTATTTCCCCCACTAAAGACTCATGTTTGCAGGGCATTGCTTTGTGTTTATTTTTTCTCACCAAACTACAGGACTTCATATTTGCTAAAGTCTGCCGTGCTACACTTGGTCTACATGAGATCTAGTGGTGAGGAGGGTAAAGATAACAGGAAAATCAAGACAGGAGAATACTATGAAAGCAAATAAAATGGACTATATGAAAAGAATATTTGAAAGGAAGCAACAGTGGAATGACTGAGTCATAAACCAGCTCTTTCACTGACAAATAGTCTGACTTGTGAATCTGAGTCTTAGATTCTGCACAACATAGGTTCTTTCAATTGCAAATGTAGAAACTCTGCAAGACAGTGCCTTTTTATTCCCAAGGCAAGTTATTTTGTTGAAAGTAATCAATATTTGCTCCTACTGTTTAAGTAGAAAAGGGGAATTTAATATAACAGAAAAGGGTGCACCTTAATTAAACCAAGATCAGATAGTATAGTTGGGGCTCAAATATAACTCGAAATCTGCTAACATAATAGTCCTCAAACTAGAACCACCTGCTTTCTTCTCTCAGTCACGCTGCATCTGATTTCATTTTATTTTTTTCTCTTTGCCTATTTTTTTTCTCTGTTTCCGTAGCTAAGTGCCTCCCATTCTATTTCCAACACAGAATAAGTAGATTGGAGGTGTTTTCAATACACATTCCAGCTCCATAGACCAAAATACAGATGGATTAAGTGTGAATCAGTCTTCCACTTTTGAATTAACTGACTTGGGGACAAAGTCATAGGGCTCATTTCTGGGGTCCCGGAGAAAGAGAGAGAATAGATCAGGGAGATTGATGTCTATTTTCCTGAGGAAGGAACTATTATGGAATTTTAAAGAAGAAAAAAAAAATTCTTTATGTACACCACAATAAAATTGTTCTAAATGTAGATTGGCATTTTTTTTTAAGTTTTGTGAAAGTAGATGTATTCAAAGAAATTTTCATGGCCCAAATTTCTTGCTATTCTTAAGACTAATTAATAATAATCTAATCTATTTTACTTAATAATTATCAGTGAATTAGTCTTCTGAATTTCCATATGTAAATTTCTATTATCATATTTGAAAATGAGGTAATAGGCATGCTTTTGAAGACTTCCCTTTTCTTTAAAATGAACATATAAAGAAAGCAAAATTAGCATTATAAAAATAACTGTTAATGTTTAGAAAACTATAGAATTTATATTCTCAGTGGACTCAGATTCATTGTTCCAGAATAGGCCACATTCCTAGGACATAGTTTATCCATAGGTGTGGGCCAACTCAATTTTCCCTTGTTTATTAATCCTCAGATAGTTGATGTTATACAAAAATACAAAATTGTGAATTATACTAACACATTTTAACTGTTAGAGAGAACTTAAAACAAAACAAAAACTGGGGTATTTAGCACTTTTAGATTTTCAGAAAGAATATTTTCTCATTTAACTGAAAATCATCTAAAGCCTGAGTGGTATGAGGTCATTAAGAACAATCTCCTTCAACTCTAGATTCTTGGAAACTACTATTAAATATTGTAAGAGGGATGCAATTTATTTAAAAATTTCTGTAATGAAATACAAGTTGGTTGATTTTCCTAGTTAATTAGGGGAAAATGATAGTAATATTTATTATTTTTATGGGTACTTTAAAAGATTTTAATGTCTATAAAAACCTATAAACATACTTTTATCTGGGCTTAATTAAAATTGTGAAATAAAGATAGGAATTATCATTCACTTTACATCTCAAAATGCCTCAAGGAAACAAATTATTTTGCTTATAGCTATATCCCAGGCATGCACTCCAGTTCTGATGCAAATTCACTATTTTTTCTACTATACTTTAGGGTCTAATATTCACTAATAATTTCTTCTTTTTATTAAATCATAACTGTGTACATTAGTGCAATTGTGGGGTACAATGTGCTGGTTTTTAAAATATTTTCATCTAACAGGTTAACTAATAATTTCTAATTATTAATTTCTAATGATGCATAATAATCATGTTTATTTAAAGAAACACAGCTGAACTAATGTTTCATCTTTAGCAGGAACAATAAAGATTTCTTTGGAGGGAAATTATCATTTCCTTTTGAGCAAATATCTTTAAAAAGTCTTAGAATGTGATTATGGAAC
This sequence comes from Loris lydekkerianus, assembly GCA_963574355.1. Lineage (NCBI taxonomy): Eukaryota > Metazoa > Chordata > Mammalia > Primates > Lorisidae > Loris > Loris lydekkerianus. The sequence goes on along the minus strand of CAUYPK010140508.1, from coordinate 1,296 downwards.
CCAAATCCCTACTTCCCTCAGTGAATTACTTATGATTTACATACATGATTCTTGAATCTATTTAGAATTTCATCCTGAGCTACTTTTGAATGAGTGATATTTATGAATGTACAGAATACCAACATCTTATTATTTTCCACATTTAACTCCAAGGTCAAGGTCTTTATATTAGAATTTGAGGATGTGGAGCTTTACATCCAATGTAACTTCACTTTTAACATTTTCTTTTTTTATAATTGTTTCAGCTTTCTTTCTTTCTTTCTTTCTCATTAAATAAGTATGGTTCTATTTAATTTGGACCAACCTTATTTGAAGTATGACTAAAGCTTGAACCCCGTCTTATCTTAAGTGCAGAAAAATAACCATCAAGTCTGATAACTCTTGTTTCTTGAATAAAGACATTGACAAGAATGATTTTATTATCTATACTAATATGAAATTTGAGCATAACAGAAAATAAAAGCGTATTTTATTTATCTAATTTTAAAGACTAATATTTGAGTCTAAAATGTTTACCATAATAGTAGTTTACATGCAAAATGTTATAGTTACACACATTAAGCTTTTTGTCCTCTCAATAACAAAGATGCATTGATATTTTCTAATTTTACAGATAGCTACTGGGGTACTGGAAGTTTAAGATATTTGTCTCTATATATGTGTGCATATACGTAAAACTGATAACTTGAACACAGGCAGTCTGAATATCCTGTCTTGTAAGGTAACTTTGAGACACTTTGCTGATGGCACTATAATAGATACGGATCTATTGGCTGGTACCAAATATACGTAGAAACCTTTCCTGAATTTCCTCTCACTGCCTGGTCCTTGATTCTCCTTCTGTAAATTCCTGACAACTTGTCTCTTCTACATTGCCGTGAAGACTTAATACCTTGTCTGACTGTCTGCAAATGTGTCTTGCCCAGGCTACTTTTCCTAAGATCGAAGGCTCTTCCTGGCTTTGTAAGGCCTATATTCTTCTAAGCTAAACAAACGACTCAAACACAACACCAAAATCAAGAGCTTCTAGATTGCTATTAGGGTGACAAAATCTTCATTCAGATGACCACTAATGTATCTTTGAGGTGCCAAATGGAGAATTTCTTTTTTTCATGGTTATTATTTTTAATAATTTTATTTTTATTAAGTCGTTTATACATAGATCATAAATACATTTATGCCCATTTCAGTGTGTTGATTATTTGTACAAATTGGAGTCCTTACATCATACTACTCAGCATAGCTTTCATTCCATTTACCCATTTATAGCATTAGGACATTTGTGTTCTACACATG
>CAUYPK010140507.1:0-27489 GCA_963574355.1 Loris lydekkerianus | reverse complement strand
TTTTTTTTAAAAAAAAAAAAAAAAAAAAAAAAAAAAAGAATATGAATGCCTGGTGCTGCACTAGGTAATATACAAAGTTGATGGGACCGTCACCTTACCATCACTCTGCTCCCATTTTACAGACAGAAAACTAAGCCTCAGAGAAATCAATTCTCTTCCACCAAGTTGGAAAGCTAGTAAGTGACAGATTGAGTTTACCACTCAGCATCCCTCTAACAGACAGGGAGTCTTTTAAAGGCAGGGCTGAATCTTACAATTCTTCCAAGCCTCATGCATAGGAGGCACTCAAAAATGCTTTTTGAATTTGATTATATAAGGAGATATCACCTTTATAAATGAAATACACCCATGTGATGAAAACCGCCAATCTCTCTTATCCCATGTCATTCCTAATGCTCATGAGATAACTTTTGATACTTGTAACTGATCATTATTTACTTCAATATCTTTAAATAAGCAGTTGGGTACTTTGAAAATACTTCTCCTGGGCGGCGCCTGTGGCTCAGTGAGTAGGGCACCGGTCCCACATGCCGAGGGTGGTGGGTTCAAACCCAGCCCCGCTCAAACTGCAATAAAAAAATAGCCGGGTGTTGTGGTGGGCCCCTGTAGTCCCAGCTACTGGGGAGGGTGAGGCAAGAGAATCGCTTAAGCCCAGGAGCTGGAGGTTGCTGTGAGCTGTGTGATGCCACGGCACTCTACCAAAGGGCCATAAAGTGAGACTCTGTCTCTATAAAAAAAAAAAAGAAAGAAAGAAAATACTTCTCCCTTCCTTGTCTTCACTCCAGTTGCATTAATGAGAACTCTTTTTCTGAACCCTCTCTTGGAGTACTTGTGATCTTATCTCTTTGTGTGTGTGTGTGTGTATGCTCTTGAATTTCATTAAAATCTACTGAGAATATTACAAAAAGATTTATTGCGCTCGACACTCAGAGTGCCCTCTAGTTCAAAGCCTCACCAATTTTTTTTAGTTATAGGAAATTCGGGGCTGGATCATTCCTTAAATAGTGCCTCTCTTCCATTTCCTGCGTTCTCTACTTTTAATGGATAAACATCAGCTTCTCTGTGTCAGTCCTTCTGGCATCTTATTTGCCTCTTCACACTCTCCATTTCTATCCCATCTACTGCATTTTCCAGGCTTATTAATATGCTTCATTCTACTTCTCGGTTCACTCCTAAAATATTGAATGCCAAACATTATGATGATTATTTTTAAGATTTTTGATTTGTTTCTTTATGTAACATTTATGCATCAAATACTGTTCCGCCTGCTTTACAAATGTTAAATAATTTAATTCTCATACCAAGGCTATGAGGTAGGTATTGTAACCAACTGTCTCCATTTTATGGATGAAAAAACTATATTGATGAGGCAATTTGCCTTAGGGACACCCAGCTAGCAATTGCAGTGCTAGGCTACGACCCCAGGTTGCGTAAGTCCTTAGCTGCTGTGCTCTTCATGTTATTTATTATTTGTTTACTTAGAGATGAGGTCTTACTCCATCACCCAGGTTGGAGTGCAGCACCACAACCAGAGCTCACCCACAGCCTCAAACTCATGGGCTGGAAGGCTTTTCCAGCATCAGCCTCCTGAGTAGCTGGGAAGTATCACCATGCCTGGCTTTGAATGTTAATAGCTACCTCTTATTATTTTAAAATCACTTGTTCCTATTTCATGGAAACAATGCTTTCCTTTTTCTTTCTAAAGATATTAAATATAATGTATTGTAAAATTCTTGTGTGGTTGCTTTTGAATTCTGTTTCCTCAAGTGTAGGTTCTTCTGTTTATTGTGTTCCTGTCCTTAGCCCTGGTGTCCTTCATGGTGTGGTCATTCACCAACATTGTGATAACTGGTTTTGAGATTATCCTCAAAGTTAACATCCTTTAGTAGACTGTTCTCTACTAAACAGAGTCAAGAGTTGGAATCAGCTCCTGGGCCTTGTGCACCACACAGTTTCAGTGAGAAAGGAAGATGAGATGGGCTGGAGGTGGATGTAACATACGTGAGGCTACTCATCTCATTCTGACTGTTCTACTCAGGAGAGTTGCTCGCTATCCCAGGTACAGCCTAGTAGCTCTGCCCCAAGCTCTGCTTCAGTTTCATAATGGATGCTGTCTCTTCTCTCTGGCCTATAGGCCAGAAGATACAAAAGCATCAACCAATACGGTAGCTGCCACTGTGGAAATATGCCTCATTGGAAAGAAATATGCCTCATTGGAAAAGAAGAAGCAAAATGATCTCTGTTTCAAATGATATAATTTTCTACTTAAGAAACTACAAGATTTCACAAAACTGACTTGTTAGAACTAATACATGTGCATGAATTCAGCAAAGTAGCAGTATACGAAGCCAGTGCAAAAATCTGTTGTGTTTCTATCCTCAAGCCTGTGCAAAGAATGAACAATCTGAAAAGGAAATTAGGAAAAAAGTTTTATTTGCAATAGTGCTTCAAAAATAAGACACTTAGCAATTAGCTGAACCAAGGAGGTGAAGAGCAATGAAAACTAGTAAACATTTTTGTACAATGAAAACTACAAAACATTACTGGTGGAAATTAAATACGATGTTAATAAATAGAAAGAAAGCCCATGTTTATGGATTAGAGATGTAATATTGTTAAGATGTCAATGCCACCCATGGTGATCTATAGATTCAATGCGATCTTTATTCTAATTCCAATGAAGTTTTTGCTGAGGTAGACAAATCCATCCTAAAATTCATACGGCATCTCAAGGGAACCAGAATAAATAAAAAAATATTCAAAAAGAACAAACCTGAAAGGCTCACATTTTCTGATTTTAAAACTTACCCCAAAGCTGTAATAATGAAAACAGTATGGTACTGACATAAAGACAGACTTATCACCAACTGAAAAGAGAGTCCAGAAATAAACCCTTGTATATATGATCAAATGATTCTCAGCAAGGGCTCCAAGACCACTCAATGGAGAAAGGACAGTCTTTTCAATAAACAGTGTTGGGAAACCTAGATATTTATGTGCAAAAGAATGAGAATGAGAATGAACCCTTACCTGACATGACATACAGCAATTAACTTAAAATGGATCAAAGACCTAAATAAAAGCTTTTAGATATACAGCAATTAACTTAAAATGGACTCATCAATAATATGATAACTGGTTTTGAGATTATCCTCAAAGTTAACATTCTTTGGTAGAGTATAAAACTCTTAGAAAAAATAGGGCAAAACCTTTACATTAGATTTGACAATGATTTCTTGGATATGACACTAAAGACATAGGCAACAAAAATTATATCATGATTGGATTTTATAAAAATGAAAACTTTTATACACCAAAGGACACTATCAATGTACATCAAAAGACAATCTACAGAATTGGAAAAATATTTGCAAATCATATTTCTGATTAGGGATTCATATCCAGAACATATAGAAAACTCCTAATAATCAGCAACAAAAAAAAACCCGATTAAAAAATAAACAAAGGACCTGAATGGTCTTTTCTCCAAAACAATGAATGAATGGACAATAAACACATGGAAAGATGCTCAACACCACTAATCATTAAGGAAATGAAAATCAAAACCATGATGAGATATTATGTCAAAGACAAAATGTCTAACATTGAGCACTTGAGATACCTTTATGTTTGTTGCTATGCAACAAATATCTGGATAATATCTGGATAATTAAGATTTATTTGTAGCTTTGATGTGTTTCCTGGAGATGTTGCCATTGGCATTATTTAATAATAGCACAACACATCAGAGAGAATTATGTATCAGGACACTGTAGGAAGTTGACATTGAAATAAGAATGTGCTCATTGCTCTTAAGTTTTGCAAAAGAGGGGCTTAATTAAAATTTATGAAGACATGCTTCTAAGTTCCATTTGCTAAACCTGTTGATGAACATTTCATGTTTATCTTTTTTATTTTAGTGTGCCATAGTATCTGCTTTTATCTAAATATTTTGGTATTTAATTAAGTCTATTGCAGTAGCTTTCTAAAATCTCTTAGGGCCAACCAAAGAAAAAATAAAGGTAATGCAATTAGTGCCTTTAGACCTTGATATACATAAAATCGTGTATTTATGGTAACTGGTTTCCATTCAAGAATCCTTTATAATTTAACCATCAAGCTGATTTGGGATTTTTTTCTAGGAAACAGAAAGCAGTTTATTGAGTTTTTTTCCAAGTATTTTCAGACAGAGAAATTTTTTAGAAGGTATTTTCCTCTCCCCTGTGGAGATTTCAATAACATTGGTTAGGAGGAAATATGATTCACAAATAAACCAGTAATTTGGCAAAGCAAATAATTCCCATTAGTTTTTAAAGCCTGAAATTTTAGTCTCGTTGTATAATAAGGGTTATTAAGTCAATATAGAATTGCCCTCCAACTTGGAATAGACTCATTTGGCATTGACAACCTTTTTAGTCACAAATTAAAGTATGTAACCGTATTTTTAATATTAATGGGAAAGCTCCAAATGTGAACCTGATTTAGATGTTAGTGGAAATCTCTCCAATGCAATATTTTATTGCCTTTCAGGGTTGTCTACTACTTTTGCAATTTTCTCCCTTCTTATTTGTTTTCATGTTATTATGTATAGTTGTATTACTATGCCAATGGGTATTCATTTTTAAAAATCTAATACTAAACTATATAAAAACTAAAATGCCAATCACTGTAAACTTAACATGCGCAGGCAAACTCTGACAAAAATTTGATATATTTAGCATTCTAACTTCGTGATCAAAGTCATACACTTCAAACTAGTTAAAGATAATTTTCTTGGACTTCATGGTACAAAGCATCTAACAGCTAGGGGTGTGCTTTAAATTTTTATAGAATGCATTATATTTTCATAATTACTTTTGTTCACTGTGAATTGTCTTTATGCCAACATTAAGTCAACATACATTTATTTAATACTTTTTTAATTTTTATTTTTGCCAAGTATCTGGAAGGCCCGAGTACTCAACTGAGACACACCTCTTTGCCTGGGAAGAATCTTCCGTCTGGTGAGAGACTGGAACCAAATCAGTTCAAAATGGCATGTTGGATATTATTGAACAGAAGGAGTTGACATGGGGACACTGAGAAGTGCACCTCGCCTGCCTTTAGGTGGCAGGAACATAACGATTATTTAAATTTTGCTTCATTCCATGGAATGGGCTTCTGAGAATATTAAATTTCCTTCTCAGGGTCATATGCCTGCCCGTTATGCCAAGGATTTTGTCTCTGATGATGGCAGAAAGCCATTAGTTCAGGGCTGAGCAAATTAAGTCATGTATCTGTTTTCCAGACACTAATATAAACTTCTGTTTAATCCATTTAAATTCAAAAGTGTTACTACCCATCACACTGATAGTGAGATATTAGTAAATTTCTTTGCCACTGTATTTTCCAGTCCGTGAAGTAGGATTTTCTCTTCTTGACTTAAATTTTGTACTTTTCAGTGTTTATGAAAAGCCAGTGCATAGTATAGGCTAGAGATTTCCTGTAGTCACCTAGTAGAACCTCCTGGTGTGATCTGTGAAAGAAATCTGGGTTCCTAGTGACAAATTGTCTTGTGCCTTCTTTCTTCCCATTTTCCAGGGAAGAACCCCATCCTTACAGTTAGTTGTCTTGTTAATATGACCATTGACACCTCATCCTTCTCCTCCTGGGAGATGTTTCAAGAAAAAAACACTCTCACAATGAAGAATTCTTCTCTCAGTGTTTGTCATTTTTCAGTCTATTATTTGGATGCAATAAACAAAACGCCATTTTCTGGAAATCTCCCCAGATACCTAATCCCCCATCCCCCAATTTGCTTCTCAGGCACAGAATGTGGAATAACTGGAGGAGTCTACGGGAGGACTTGGGCATGGAATTGAACTGGCTAGGATTCCGTACTTTTCATAAGAGACCCCATCAGCTGTTTGAGAAGCAAAGAGTTAGAGGTAAGAGTCAAGTCATAAGGAAGAAGGAGAATTTCCAGTCCTTTTGGGGTCTGTTTGCTTTATTCAGGCTCCCTGCAGTAATGTTGCTGCGCCTGGTTGCTTTCATTTGGCAGGAACTCCAGCTAATGTGCCTTCAGCCTGTCCATCTGGCATTTTGCTCACGAGGGTAGGGAGACAAGTGTCTTTTCCTTGAATTTAATTAGATGGATGCTTTAGCAAAATCCTTGAGTAATATATCTTCCTCCAGACTGACATTCTCAGCTTCTCTAAGTTTTAATTCTTCCACATTCTTTTTTTCTCAATCACCATTATCTCTTCCAAACCCCTCTCGCATCTGGATTCCTTGGGACGTACAGTGGGAGAAGGAAAAAGGAAGAAACCTCAGATGTAGGTGTCCCTCTCAACTTAAATGTGGAAATTAGCCTTGGAAAATACCTTTGCTCCCAAATCGAACAATAGGTAACTCTTTTATAAGAATTTACTCTTGGGAATTCCAAATTTCTTTCAATTATTAACTTCTAGAGGAATAATGATCTAAAAGTTGTTATTTTAAAAAATCAGAAATGGAGCATTCAAACATCAACAGCCAAAACTAATGCAGCATAAACATAAAATTAGAGTCAATTCAGTGTACTGAAACATTTCAGCTACCCTGCATCCCAGTACTCTTTGTTATTCTGTTGAGTTCTGGAATACAAAAGGGAAAGAAAAAAAGAAAACAAAACAAAACAAAAACATTTAGTCTCTGTACTGTAGAAGCTTATATGCTACATTCTCCAAACTAGACATTTCCTTTCTTGAAAAAAAAATACAGTAATGTAAAAGATAATATGAAAATGTCATTGTGCTTGGCCAAAAAATAGATATAGAAAGACTCACTAGATAGATTTATAGCTCCCTGCACTGCCTTGGCATAGCGGCTCTCTCTTGGTCAGTGATTACTAAAGCCTATTGATCATACCCTAAGTAATGATGCTCTGGGGTGTCGAATATGATGGTGCCTATAGATCACAAGTGAGATTTTGTAATCAGAAATTCCACAAGTAATTATGGATTCTATTTTTTCAGGCTGAAAGGCAGACTCAATTAGAGACTTAGATCCAGTTAGTTAGCTTAGGGATGAAAAGTCAATTAAAAATATCCAGCCTGATATAAAAGAAAACTTCCAGATTTAGATTTTCAAGGAGACAGATTTCTTCTTTCTTTCATTCCCATTTTGATGGGGAAGAGCCTATCAATTAAGGAAAATTCGTGAACAGGTTGCCAATTGGGGAACATTCTGGGAAGTAAGATATAAAAGGTTTAATAATATACCTGTCAGCCACCCAAGTGAACCCTTGGTAACTGGTTTGAAAATCTCTCCTTGCTGCAATTGAATAGCTTTCAACAGTCTTTAAAATCTGAAGTTTCTGGATAATAAAGCTCTTGATTAAAATCTTAGTTCCATCATTTATTAGCTGAGCAAATTTTGGATTATTACATAAATCTTCTGAATTCTTTTCTCCCTATCTGTAAAAGCTGGGCAACGTTAGTACTTTCCTTAAATGATTGGTGTAACTGTTGGTGGGACTACAAACTAATACAGCCTCTTTGGGAAGAAATATGGAGAATCCTCAAAGAACCCAAATTAGACCTCGGATTTGATCCTGCAATCAAATTACTAGGCATCTACACAGAAGTAAAAAAAAATCATTTTATCATAATGACATTTGCACTAGATTGTTTATCACAGCTCAATTTACAGTCACCAAGATGTGGAAACAACCTAAATGGCCACCAACCCAGGAATGGATTAACAAACTTTGGGCTCTATATACATATATATATCATGGAATACTATTCAGTCATAAAATAAAGATGGAGACTTTACATCTTTTGTATTAACCTGGAGGGAGTTGAAACATATTCTTCTTAGTAAAGTATCACAAGAATGGAAAAGCAAATATCCAATGTACTCAATGCTAATATGAAGCCAGCAGATGATCTAATGCATGCTCACATAAAAGAACAGATTCAATTCAAGCTAGAGGAGGGGTAGATAAAGGAGGGGGTAAGGGAGAGGAGGGGTTGGGGGGCTGCCACTTAATGGGCGCAATGTAAGGGTATATGGCATAACTCCTGGGGGCGGGACACAAGTACAAGATGGACTCTACCCAACAAATGCAAATATGGTAACCTAGTTGTTTGGACCCTCAGATTAACCTGAAATTAAAAAAATAAAAGGTTGGTGTAGGGATGAAAATTTTATAAAATGGAGCAGTGTATCCAAAGATGGTTACTATGGAGTCTGATATGCAGCAACTTTCAGTAAGTACAGTGATGACGATGATGATGCCCATCTTGGATTTTAAATTGAGTAAGGCTGACAGCATTCTCCAAGACACATCACTAGGGAGCACATGTTCTGCTTCATTCATGTTTATTTGTCTTTAGAATATGGGCCCATATTAAGGATTTATGTTTATCAAAGTGTCACTTTTGATTGTATTACCATTGTCTCAAGATGTTTTCATGTGTGCTGAAGATAATTGATGCATCCTGACTTACGAGTGTCATGAAAACACGACTATTTTCAAAGGGCTTCTTGGCCAATTATCTTTTCAAAATGTTTTGGTTTGGTAAATTGTATGATTTTATCTATTCCATCTAGAATGCTGACATTATGTTTTTAATATCAACTTAACTTCAAACAACTGTGTGAACAAAGCATGGTTGTCTTTATTCTTGAGTTAGAATTTTTTTTGGTAAAGCAGAAGACAGATATCTTTGTTTATAATATGTTTTTAAAAGTTCTTAATAGCGAGGGTGCATAGAAGGCCTGTTAATTTCTTCATTCATATGCTTTCAAGTTCTAAAATGCTGGGATAATATTGCTTTCCTGCGGAAATTATCATTGGTGGAGTGTATGTGTTTTGAGTTATGTGTTAAGGCATTGACTAACGTGGCAATGCCCCCCTGTTGTGGATTGTGATATATTTCCAAACAGTAATCCTTCTTTAAAAGATGTCATCAATTTCTCCTTTGGTATTTAGATCCTAAATTTATAAAACTGTTAACTTTTAAAAGCCAGAAGTTTTATGTTTGACCTCCAGCTTGATTTTCCTTCTGCCTGTGTTCATCTGACAGAGTATTATCCATAAATAGATAATACTTATGATTGTTTCAGTACAGTAACAAGCTAATGAATGTCTGGGAAGAAGGATTCTTGAGGTTTTCTTTCTATGAATTTCATTCATTCAAGACTCGACTGCTCAATGGTAACATCCTTAATATTTGTAAAACGTTCACAATATCCAGTTTGACAATTTACTTGTTAATTATGACTAATAGAATTTTCTTTCTTTTTTTTTTTTTTAAGAAAAATTAACTGTGGCCTTTTCAACTCATTTTTCTCTATCTTGTCTCTGACTCATAAGTGATTCCTTTAACAAACCTTAAATTAGGAGTTACCCCATTGCTGGGCTTGATGTTGAAGGAAAATGAACTACAGACATTAATTGGAATAAATCTTCAGAACAATGGTTTTCTGATAATATGGTTGAAAGAAAACAAGGTAAGCTATTATAGTCCTACCTTTGGCATATATAAAATGATGAAATGATTTAATATTCTTACCCATTACACTGTCCCTTTAGAAAAAGGTAGGACTGTGTCTATTTTGCTCACTGATGTCTGGAGTTCTAAGAGGGTACTTGATACATACCAATCAACAAATGTAGTAAGTATGTTGCAATTTCTTTAAAATTAGTCTGGAATAATTTCTTTAAAATTAGTCTAGAATAATTTCTTCCCTGTCTATACACACAGAAAGTTTATGAGAATCAAATTACTCAAATATAAAGAGAAACTTGCAGTCCTATAAAATTTCAACACGTTCTCTTCAGCCCTTAGATGTGTTTTGTTTATTTTATAAAGAAGATGGAAAAGTTTCCTTTTGTCATCAAGTGAAGACTATTTGACGGATCTCAATTAATGCTGTCTGCTTTTAATAGGGCTGCTTATTTTATTGACCTCAGGTCATGGACATTATCAGAAGTATGCTCATATTTAATTCTATTCAATCCACATGGTTTCTTTTTCAGAGCTGATGGGGGTTGAGTAAATATAAAATTATAATCTTGATAATAATTTCCCTTGTTCATCTTGGCAGGCACAATCAGGTTCTAATGTTCAAGTTAGACTGCTGGCAACATTTTTCAATTACCCTTTAATACTCCCCTGCAAAAAGCTCAACCACTCACTGGCACTGAACCCAGTGATTCAGTGAAAAAATGCTCAGAAACAAATAAGGCCTCCCATTTCATTGATCTCCTTGTTCCCATATATTCTGTACTTGGGAGAGTCTTAGTTCTCAGGGGCACCATAAACCTGAAGGATGTTATTCTCTACTACATCCTGTGCCTGCTTTATTTATAAAGTCTAATGCCCTGATTTAGGAAGTTGGCAGATGTTGCCTTGCAAGTCCTGGAAAAATCCATGGTGAAGGTATTAGAAACAGACACGTGGGCCCATGGAATTGTCATTAATTCACCCCCTCATGAAGAGCTCCATCGTTTGACCAATTTTCCTGTGATTACCGAGTCAGACTCAACAGGGGTCAGGATGACTCTTCGCAAGAATGAAATCATAAATGCGTAAATTCTCGAAGCCAGTGTTCAGAGAATGCCATTATCAGTTATTTCTTCTAATTCAAATGAACAAATGCTGCTGAGTAGAAAGGAGTTTCATAACACATGGTCCACACTTAGATTCTGCTTTAGACTCTTTGACTGTAACACAAATTCAAAAATTTGTGAGGGATTTAAGAAGCAAACCTAGCTATTTTGGCCAATCATTGTTTTGCATCCCCCCTCCCTGAGTTTATTAGACTATTTAAAAATATATCAATAGTAAACCAAAGAAGTTGCAAAATACGTTGCAATTATCTGTGCTCTGCATTCTCTTCATATCCTCATGGTCATCAACTCAATGGTTTTGAAGTGACCCAGAGCTAGCAGGAAGGGACTGACGGCAATGAAGAAAGAAGAGTGTCGCCCGTGCAATACCTAGAAGAGATGGTGATTAGAAACATGATAATGTGTGGTATATCTAAACTAGAGCAATGCAAAAGCACTGGGTGAATGTTGCTATATTACATGCCGATGTCCCCGGGTCGGGTGGAAGGAAGATGAATTGGGAGCAAATAAGAAAACTCCTTAGCTTTACGTAACACTTGAAAGTTTGTCACACATTTTCAGGTATCTTATCTAATTTTGACTAAAATACATGTGAGATTGAACATATATATATTATTCCTGCAGTAAGAGCTAACTGATGAGATTCACGGAGGTTGGGTGACTAGCATAGTCACTAGTAAGGGGCAGAGATTGGACACGTTTTCTCAGTCTGGTTTTACTACTCTTTTCACTCCACTCTACCTACTCTGAAGAGAGCTGATTGGTCAAATTAGGGAAACTTCCAAAATATTCCAAGATTTTACTTTTCTGGAAGATAATCTAATTTGCTACTTGTTCTGGAAATAACTTCTTAAAGTTCACAGAAGTAAAACATATTGACAGGCCTTCAAATCTCTTTGACAAACGGCACAGTTTTCTCAGCCACTGACTGGATAGGCTGGACCAGACCTGGGCTTCTCCATCTTGGCTGCACAGGAGAAGCACCAGGGCAACTTTTCCAGCTATCTGTGCCCAGGAACTACCTGGAGATTCGGATTTAATTAGCCTCCGGTGGGCTTCATTTTATGAGATTCCCAGGTTATTCTAATGTGCAACCAGGACTGAGACCTGGACTGGGAGGTCCAGAAGGCCTCTCTTTCTACCTGTGTAAGTGTGTCCCAAGGATTTATGGCCCAGCTTTGATGTTCCATGAATTAGTTGGAAAGAAACTCTCAAATATTAATATTCATTTTATCCTTTTTGAATTTCTTGCTAGAATTTAGAACTGGTTTTCACTAAGAGATTCTAGGATTGGTAGGATTTTTCAGTTGGGCTATATGAACCCCACTTGAAACTCTCCTTCAAATTGTCTCTCTTTGTCCTATGACCATATGGGTAATCTAAAGAATTCCTGTACATGTAAGAGAGTTTTCTCTGAGCAGGACTGATGGACGGAGTAGTCATTTAGACATGGCTAGATGAGTGCTGACTCAAGATGTAGAGTCGGGAAGTGAGGAGATCTCACTGAATCTGAAGGAAATCAATGAACCAGACAGCTGAGGGTGTCCAAGCATCCTAAACATACCTTAGGCCATCCCAGTGCTCCTTCTTATTTAGTTAAAAAGTCTGGGTTCTAAAGACTAAGTAATAATATTTTCCAAAGCAATCTTTGAGAACTGTGAAAAACAATTTTTAAAAAAATGAGCAATTATGTAAGTCAGAAAGAAAAGAAAAAAAAAAAATCAAAGCAACGAGCTTTTAAGTTTAAAACGGCATAAAGAGAGGTGGAGCGAGATGAAACTGCAGCTTACTCTTTGGGTGCACATAGGGGGTGCAGGCAGAGGCGCCTTTGAGAACAGGTTTTACATTTGCCAAGAAGTTAATGTGACTTTGCAGATGACAGTTTCAATTTTTCCTGAAAGCTTCCAAATGATTGAAGATGAAAATACTGTGAGAAAGCCTAGAAAATTGCAGTGATTTAAGGTAACCACAAAGCATATCCAAATGAGGAAAATTCTTCCGAAATGCTTTTTCTAAGCACTTCCTTCCTCCTTAATTGCTGGCTAAGGTGGTGATGAACACGGCTGATTGGGCCAAATGAAGAGTCAACAATTAGAGATGAGGGCCTGGAGTGAAATTGAGACAATCCTGCGTGGTCATTATTATAACCCAGTTTCAATATCACTTGCAGAAAAGCTGTATCCTCTGCCATAACAATCTATAGCTGCTGTTCTGGTTTCTGTTAACTTCATATCTGTATTACAATTTTCTGATGTTCAAAAATACTCCAAGGTGGTTTTAGCGTTATTGTAACTAAATGTGCTTTGTCTTCATCTATTAAATAATGTAAAATCAAATTTTCCAAAGAAGGTGATATATAATTATTTTATGACCACTACAAAAATACACATTTTGTTTAGCATGCTTTGTGACACAGTTTGGCAAACGACAGCTTATGGGACAAGTCCAGCTTACTACCTCTGTCTGTGGCTTGCCAGCTAAGAATGGTTTTACATTTTTAAGTGGTTGAAAACAAATCAAAAGAAAATTCATAATCTGACACACTATAATTATATGGAAATTCAAATTTCAGCATCCATATAAAGTTTTACTGGAAGGCAGTGGTGGCTACTCCTTGGTGTCTTGTGTATGACTTTGTGTGTTGCTCATGACAGCCTCTGGGCCACAGTGGCAGACTTTAGTAGCTGTGATAGAGATCATTTGGTTGCTAATGCCTAAAATGTTTACTTTCTAGGCCTTTGGAGGAAAGACTGAGCAAGGTGACCCCGTTTCTCCAGCGGGTATGAGTTATATGTACATCTCAATGGAATAGAATGAAGCAAGAGTCTTATCTCAGAATCACTGAAATCTTAACATTACATTGGCCAATAAAATTATTTTGCTATAAAATAGATTTCTATGTTCTGTGTTGCATTTCTGGGTTTTTTGTTCATTCTCACCATTATATTATAGGCAGAGAGCCCTTTTCAGTTTGTTATTAAAACTAGAATAAGAATTCGGTGGCTTAAAAATTGCTCAATTTTATGTAAGTATCAAGTTATTGTTGTGATTTTATAGCTATAGTGCAGTTACTATTTATTAGCTAAAAGTCTCCTCTGAATTTTAGAGCTATTCTAAAAATGAAAGCATAAGAGACAACCAACCTATATGCTGACTTTGAAGTATGACCCTGACACTCCTTATGTATATCACATAGTCCCAATTTTACTTAAACTTCTATTGTTAGAAATATAAGGGAGTCAATTTAATTTTGAGGATTTTATTTCCATATACAAAATAAAATATGTATGTGTTTAGTTTGTGTGATGTGCTTAGGCTTCTGGTGACTAATGAGTGAAGCATATGGAACGCCATTTCGTTTTCTAATGATTCCACCTGACTATAGTAAATGATGACAAAGACAGAGAACTTATCTTCAGGTCATGACCTTGCTGCCACATTTAATATGGGACATGGCTTCCCGATTTTCTTCTTTGGTTGTGTTTTTAAAATACTTCTCTGAAGAAGACTGTATACACATTCGATCCTCATTATTTGAGGATTCTGTATTTGAGAATTGACCTATTCACTGAGATCTATTTAACCCAACCATAACACTTGTGGGCTTTTGCAGCCATTTGACGACTTGTGTGGACACGGGAAGAGCAGTGAAAAATCTGAGTCCCTCTGTGAGCACTTTTCCAGGTGAGCTCAAACAAGGCTCCGGGCTGCCATCTTGTTTCAGCACATTCTGTGGGAAATTGTCCTTTCTACAGTCTGTTTATTGCCTTGTTTCTCTCCTTTCTATATTTTCTGCCTGTGATTTCACTATTTATAATGGCCCCATGCATAGTGCTGCATTAATGTCTATTGTCCTTAAGCCAAGAAGGTTGTGATGTGCCTGGTGGAGAAAGTACTTGTGCCAGAAAAGCTTTGTGCAGGTGTGAGTTATAGTGCCATTAACCGGGAGTTCAATGCTAATGAATCAACTACATATTAAATAAGGTGCCTTTAAATGGAAACACATATAAAGCAAGATTATGGATTGATTACCTGATGAAAACATTCCAACCACGGGCTCACAGAAACCTACCCCTGTATTTCCCCTAGAAGCCAATATTTGTTATTTGCTAATTCAGTGGTCATAGTGATTTTATAAAACATAATTTCCATGACTAATGAAAATTTTTTAATTTTTTAATTTTAATTTTTTACTTTTTTGAATTTTACCCTTTGTATGTCTATTATGAGAGTATCAATCTATTCCCTATGCAAGGTTTGTGACATAGATATATATGTATATGCATACATAGACATATTTGTGTGTGCGTATTTGAATTTATGACTTGCTAATACGGTAAAGATCACTTTTCATAATTCAAGTGGTAAGAGCTAAATAGGCATAAATAAAGCAGTAAATTGAGGCAATTTTCCACATTACATTTTATTCCTGAATAATTTGAGGTAAATTTGAATTGCTAAAAACTTGGAATTGCACAGTTATTTTAAAGATGAGTAGTTCTGTTGGTCCACTTTGAATATTGAATTTCTTACCTAAACACAAACAGATAGACATAGTTCAAATCTGCAAGGAATATCTAGTGACATTTTGTAAGACCATGCACAGGTTTTTTATTCATGAAGTTAACATATTTTGAGTTCACTGCTGGAAAATTGATCATAGGAGTACTTCGAGGAGCCTTTAAAGAAGAATGGATTTAAATTGAGACTTGTATAAGAAGGATTTTGATAGGAAAAGAATTAGATGATAGAAGAAAAATAAAGAAGAGGGAAAAGTGAAGAAAAACATATAGAAAAGATAAATTATGAGTGTACCGGGAGGTGGTGAGCGAGTCAGGCTGGCTTCATTTCTTTAAATGCAGTAATACTTTTTAGTAAATATGAATGGTAACTATTCGAACCACTTTAGGATACCTACTGCTATATACTAAATTGTTCTACCCATATTCATTCACTGAAACCTCATCTTCAGTGTGATGGTAGTTGGCATAGGGATTTTGGGAGGTGAGTAGGTCATGCTCCCATGAATGTGATTAGTGCCTTTATGAATGAGGCCCTAGAGAGCTCCTCCTTGCCCCTTATGTCTTATGGGGACACAGTGATAAGATAGCTGTCTGTGAAATAAGAAGTACGCTGCTCCAAAACCTGCTGGCACCTCTGCCATGGCCTCCCCATCTCCAGAATTGTAGAAATAAAGTCCTGCTGTTGTTGTCAGCCACCCAGCCTATGGCATTCTGCTATGGTAGCCTGAGTGCTCTGACACACCTACTTCTATACAATGGATAAATGAACACATGGTCTAATTAAATAAAACAAAAAAACTGTATCTGACAATATTCTTGCCTAGACAGAAACATATTCAGAGCATAGTGATCTATGTCATTAGAACTCATCACAGATTTCAAGTGTTACATCTCTGTCCACTGGTTCACAAGGGTCATTTGACCTGAGTTGGTGGAACCATTATCTCTCTGCATCAGTTTTAGAACACAACATCTGGAATGTAACTAATATTTGAAGGTGAAGACTAAAACAATCTCTTATGAATTAAATAGGAAATGAAAAAGAGGGAGGAATGTGCCCTGGCCACCTTTTCCAGTCATGCTCTCACTCATAGTTGCATTCCTAATCCCTAAGAAGGCTCTGTCTTGAGGAGCTCTTGAAAGAAACTTCCCAGGTGGCTTTGCTAAGACTCCCTTACCAAGGGTCCTTGAAGACAGTTTTCCCCACTCTGACTCAGTGCTTTCCCACTCCCAGTCTTTCTCATCCCTCCCTCAGGCCCACAGATCCATAAACAGCAGGGGCCTTTGTTTGGAGCTCCTCGTGCATTAAAGAAAATGACCCCATTTCACCCATCACTTTCCTGCACCTGTGTTCAAACAAGTGACCCTCACTTGGTGTCTTCTCTGGGAAGAAATGGAACACTGGGGGCAGTGCACAATTTTCTGCTCGACTTCTTCCTTATAATGTGGAGTTTATGAACCGCTTCTTGACTGTTACTTTCACTTTCATTTATGGTCTTGGCCAGGACACCTGGCAGTCTCTCTCTCCCTCCCTCCCTCCCTCTCTCTCTCTCTTTCTCTTTTTCCCTCTTCCCTCTTCCTGGCAGAACCCATTTGAGCTTATGTAGAATCCAAAGAGATGTGATGCAATTGGCACCAACACTATTTTAGTTTTGTACATGATTACAGATAGTGTAGTCAGGGAAAAAAATGTGCTTAATAGTCATTGAAGCCACCATAAGATATGCTTAGTCGTAGAAGGGATCTTAACATTTTTAGTCCAATTCACACATTTCAAAGATAAGGATAGTGAGTCACAGAGTGCTTTGAAGTGGAGCCACAATTGACACTGGTGTCCTGAACCAAGGCCGTTTTCTCCTTCCCTACTATTCCTCCTTTGGAATTTATGTCTTGGTTCATAGACCTGCAGCCTGAAAAATTTGTGGGGAAGGAGAAAAGGTTCTGTAAGGTAAGAAAGCATGGATAAGGAAAGAAATGCTTGGCAGGCTCACTGTATGATGCTTCTTACATATTTTGTTTCTCATACCTGATGTCTTAGGTTACTTTTGAGGATCCTGAAATTTTCTTGAGCTTAATTATCACAAGATACTCTTAAAGTTATTTTATAACTTGAAATCAGTGGGAATGAGAGTGCTAGGTTGTTTTCCTTTTACACAGTCTCAGGTAATTTTTTAGAAGGACTAGAAGACTTTTAATACCTTTATAGATCACAGACCATAGTGATCCCATCATCCCAAGCTCAAGAAGAGGTAAACTGAACACTGCACATGACTGTTGCCTATGCCCTCTCCGCTCAGCAAATCTTACCGCAGCTTCTCCTGAATCCTGAAACAGGAACACATATGAAAGAGAAAGCTTAGCTTATGAACTATCTTGGTAGTTCCAGTTGGGTATACCAATTAGAATTTTTCTTAAGAATTTTTAATTGTCAAGAAAAACTTATATCAATGGGTCTGTAAAAGCTCTATTTTTTAACTAGATTTTACTGAGATAACATATAGTAACCAATTACAAAAGAACA
Source organism: Loris lydekkerianus (assembly GCA_963574355.1). Classification (NCBI taxonomy): domain Eukaryota; kingdom Metazoa; phylum Chordata; class Mammalia; order Primates; family Lorisidae; genus Loris; species Loris lydekkerianus. The sequence continues at coordinate 9,842 of CAUYPK010140507.1, read as the reverse complement.
GAAACAATATTTAACAGAGGCTGAGAACTCCTGTGCGGGTGAATCATTTTGCAAAATGATTGCAGGGACAGATATGGAGAGCTAAAAGAGTGAAATAGAAAGGAAGAAAAGTCAAGACAAGACATATTCTTGAGATGCCACAATGTGGGTGGGACCTTTGAATGTGCCTCATAGTTGGTGCCCCAGGATCTTGCATCTGAGAGAGAGGAGAACAAGGGGATCACTTGTCCCAGGCTCCCATTTCTCCGTCAAGTGCTGCTCCATGGACTTCAGGTCCATAGTGCCTATGTGAGCTCCAGGCTGATTCCTACAGAGGGCAACTACTCCAGTAAAGAAGCCCCAGGGCAGAAGGCAAGTGATGTTGAGGCGGCTAAGATGAAGAATTACCAGATTTTTTCTGGGCAATCCTGACTTGCAAAGCAATGGCCGAGACAAGGTGAAGTGAAGGAAATGAGGGGGGCTATCGGGATGATCTCACACAATATGAAAGCCATTGTTTGCAAGAGCCAGAGACATTCCATGCAGGTGTCCTGGGGACAGCCATGGAAAGTGGGAAAGGTGTGCAAGCCAAGCAGTGCTTTTGGGTCCCAATACATGATTAAGCCAGGTCAGGTCCAGTTTCATCTGTTTTATACCTTGGCTCCCAAGTTCTTGAAATATCTGCTTACATCTAAAAACAAGTTTGAAGATTGCTGTCACAATCTTCAAACTTTCAGTTAAGTTTATGTTAAACTTTGTGAGGACTGAAGACTTGAATTCTCATATTTTAAAATTCTACTCAACTGTAACCCTAGCACTCTGGGAGGCTGAGGCAGGTGGATCTCTTGAGCTCAGGAGTTCAAGACAAGCCTGAGCAAGAGTGACACCCTGTCTCTAAAAATAGCCAGGTGTTGTGGTGGGCACCTGTAGTCCCATCTATTTGTGAGGCTGAGGCAAGAAGATCACTGTGTCCAAGAGGTTGAGGTTGCTGTGATCTATGATACCATAGCACTCTACCAAGGGCAACAAAGTAAGAGTCTATCTCAAATAAATAAATAAATAAATAAATAAATAAATAAATAAAATAGATAAACAAAATTTCGCTCTACATTTAGTCTTGGTATTTACCACTTGTGTACTGCAAAGCATCATGTTGTTTTATCAAAATGAGCTTATTTTTCCCCCTGCTGCCTAAACATTCTATTTCGACTACTACCTTAAGTGGGATTCTAGAAGAAATAATATTTTTAACTTTTATCCGTAAGGAAGGGGTCTCTACAAGCTGTTGAGAGTCTAAAAGTAAATATTGTCAGTACTTACCATTTGAATACATTTTGACAGTCAGAGACCAATTATGTTTATTTTTGTCTTAGAAATAGAGAGATTATCCCTTGTTTATATTTATTAACAGATTTATTTGTAGCAGCAATAGCTAAAATAATCTTCCTGAATATTATATTTAAGTATTAATGAAAATATTAGTAGCTTGGGAAGCCAATTACAAAGAAATATTTACAAATAATTTTTAGCACATAATTTTCTTAGTGGATCAGTTAAAACTACTCAGGAGAGTTAACAGCTAGAATGTGCATTAGTTTGTTTTTGTGGTTTTGTTTGACATCTAGTTTCTCTCAATGGCCTATTGGAAGGAGAACAAATTGGGGTAGTTAGTCAAATTATATGTATAAACTGAAAAGGGTATTATGATGCAAATGACAAAAAGTTATAAGACCATGTAAAAGAACACCCTGTATTTTCTTTGTGTAAACACATAGATGTAGTAAAAGTTTAAAAATGTGCATACACATGATCACCACTAAATTCACTATCTTGGCAGTCTTGAGGGAGCAGAGGAGATTTCAACTGTTTTAGATTATTTATCTGTTTATCTATCTCTCCATCCATATTCCTCCATAGATATGGAAGTATAAATTATTAAAATTATATATATAATTTCTTAAAAAGAATCATTGCATAATTATACATGTTTATGTTGGAAATATTTTATAAAATAAAAGATAGTTCACTCAAGGAAGAAAAAAAGAAGAGTATAGGGCAGCGCCTGTGGCTCAAAGGGGTAGGGCGCCGGCCCCATATGCTGGAGGTGGCAGGTTCAAACCCAGCCCCGGCCAAAAGCTGCAAAAAAAAAAAAAAAAGAACAGCATAAGAAACTCAATGACAGGTAACTCCATGTAAATGGTAAAGACACAGCTTATAAACAAGGAAAGTAAAAGCACTTTAGTTTGTTCAGGAGACACAGGGGAAGACGTGTTCCCACAATGTATATGGGAAATAGCAGTTAAAGTTCAAATTGTAATTGATACTGGAAGGTCTCCATTACTAAATGAAAGACATGAAATTAAGTTGGTATTTTTTGATGTAAGCCATTATGTTAAGGACAAAATTTTATTTCTGAAATTTTTTTCTCCTTTAAGTCCGTCATCTAATTAGGACATTTTATGGACTTAAAAAAAGAAAGTGAACTTTCTTAAAATTTAAATTTCTAAAATAAATTATTATCTTTTTATTTTACAAAATTTACTAGTGTCCATATGTAGTGATATAGTATTTAAATTAATTCAAATATATACGCATATACACATATACATATACTCACATTTGTGCGTGTGTATACACATGCACATATATCCTTAAATTAGATAAAAACATTATTATTCCTTAATTTCTCAGTTTCTTAAGTCTGAATTAAGTTTAAAAACTTATACTTCTGTTCCAAAAAAGCATGACTGATGCTTTTATAACTTAAAACTGAATCAAATATTTATTATATAAGAATAAATATAAGCTCATAGAAGAACTTTTACTAAAATCAGAAATACATTTTTGGAAAAAGAAACGACAGTAACATGTTGCATATATTTAAATGCTCTTCTCTGATAAATAGACACACTGAGAATTTATCTAATTAAATTAAGAAATAATCTTAAAAATAAAGACTAGGCCTGGCTCAGTGGCTCACACCTATAATCCTAGCACTTGGGAGGCTGAGGCAGGTGGATTGCCTGAGCTCCCGAGTTTGACACCAGCCTGAGCAAGAGCAAGATCCTGTATCTAAAAATAAGCAGGCATTGTGGCAGGTGCCTATAGTTCCAGCTACTTGGGAGGCTGAGGCAAGAGGATTGCTTCCAAGAGTTTGAGGTTGTTGTGAGTTATGATACCACAGTACTATACCATGGGTGATAGAGTGAAACTCTGTTTCAAGTAAGTAAGTAAGTAAATAAATAAATACATAAATACATAAATACAGGTACTATTACTTGGAGCTATTCATTGGAACCTTACTGGGAGGATGGATTACATAGGCTAGAAAGATCTCAGAGTTCCGATGCCTCCATCTTTTCTGACAGTATCTGTACATACCATGCTGAGAGCTACATGGACAGATCTTTTTGGAAAAAACCCTCAGAGAATAAACACATGTCACACTATATTAGATTTTGCAATATGGTTATTCTATACTTTTGTCAAATATTTTCCATCCATGAAATATCTCTGGTGCTGTAACTTTGTGTATTATTTTGAATCTTTTTATAAAAAGATTCTTGACAATAATATACAATCACACCATTTTGAATAATTGCTACTTAAAAATATTTTTATCATCCTATTTTTCAAAATTTTTGTGGGCAATTATATAACATTCTGCAAGCTTTTTTGTTGTTGTTGTTTTTAAAACTTAAAAGGTTTTCAGGTGATGATTACTGATAATATTCTATTCCTAAACATATGGGTTTTAAATTTTTAGATCATATCACAGCATCGCTTTTCCTCCCTTATATTCCTTGGCATGGTACTACATGAAAATCCCACTTAAGTCAGACTATTTAATGTTGCTAATGAAGGTGTGATAATGATGGTGTTAGAAGACACAGAGCAGAAAGAATTCATCATGGCATCTGTATTTGCAGTTATTTTTGTTTGTTGTTGCCATAGTCATCTGAGCCTCATGATTCATGGCATGTACTAAAACATTCTAATAAATATTTTCTTAATCTGGTCAGAAAACTGTAAATACTTGATCATTCAGTAGTAGCTGCTGAATTTTGAATAGAAGGAAGTGAGCAATTCTCCTCAATACTCTTCAATAGATGCAGCATTGTATTTACCCTTTTATCGGGGACAATAATATCCTTGAACTGATCATTTTGGGGTTAAAACATCACAGCCTGGAGACAGTCAATTATACATTCATAGCTGAATAGATGGGCTTTCTTCAACCACCAGCTGCTTCCCCTGTCATGTCATCCGTTATGGAACTGCCTATTTTTCTGTTTCACAACCACATTTCAAGAGGGTTACCTGACCTTGGAATTACACACTCAACCAGCTACAGGTGGGTGTTTCAGGTGACCTTTCAAATAGTGCTGTATTTTGTCAGAACTTTCAGTGCAGAGAACAAAGCCTAATATATTCTCGGTTAGATACAGTGTCACTATCTTTCTCCAAGTCAAGAAGAAGTCAAAGGTGATGCCTTGAAAATGAACTCACCTAACCAGCTACCTTGTAGACCCTAGAGCAAGACTAATCTGCTTATTCCATGGCTGGTTGCTGCTCTCCTGGTCCTCTCTTTATAGAAAAGCAAAAGCTAAAGGGGAGAAATACGAGGAAGGAAAATTCCAAGGAGAAGCAACGATAGGGAATGAAAGATTATGTTTCAGATGGCAGGATCACTGGATGCTTTGGTAATTTTCGTTTCATGCTTTTTGTCCTCTAGGATTCTACACATAAATCTTGGGGTAACTTATCATTCCCTCATTATCACCACTAGCTAACCTCCTCTAACAACCCAACAGTTGAATTAACTCAAATCATGATTTGCTGCTCTAATAAACAAAAATTCTGTTAGCTGAGGGACTTAGTGATATTGGACTTATGAGCTACCTGTTCTTAGAGAAATCATTTATATTTTCTGAGCCTCCGTTTACTCACCTAGCATGGATAATCGCTGGAGTTTCTCCTAGCTCTGCCAGTTTATGATTCTATGATTTTTTCATTTAAAAAATGAGATAAAATATTTCTCCTTTTCAAGACAGGCCCTTAATAAGAAATAATATTTCTCCTTTTAAAGACAGGCTTTTTATGTTGTTATAACTGCAGAGTTGGAGTTGGCTTTTATCTTTAGTATGAATCTTTGTATTAAATTACATAAAATAAATGTTTTCAAAAATAAATTCTTCCATTGATTCTCTTCCTGCATTTTTCTTTCTGTTATTAGCTTTCCTCTCAATAGATGGTGCTCTTTTCTCAGAGACACAGCTTATTCCTCATTAAAAGAGTAAGGAAATTAGCTTTACTGTTCAGTAATCATTAATTAAAAAAATCAGACACGTAAGTAGAAAGAATCAATTCCAAGCAATTCGCAGCACCTTAGTAATGAAATCATAATGCGAAGGGTGATTGTTAAATGATTCACAAGCTCCACTGAAACCTACAATACTTGCCAAATAGGTGAAGCAAATGTAACTAAATATGAAAATACTATGTACCCTACGTACATATAACCGCTGGTGGGAAGAAAAATTCAAATTAGGAGCCATTTTAAAGTGTTAAATAATTTATCCCATTTTTAAAAATTGACCACATAGTATTGCACATTTCAAATAGTATTTGAACAGACCCATCAACATAGACCCAGTCAACATCAATCTCTATTGACACTGAAATCTTGCACAATTTTTGCCAAACAAATCTGGAACACCTGGATAAACTCTTTTGGAATGATTTTACTTGATAAAGACACTTCCTTTAGCTTCGAGCACCGTTACAACTTCCTACATAATAGTTTCTAATGCAGAATTATGATGTTTTTGGTCCCTCCTAGATGGCTCCACATTTTAGAGGCATTGAAAATCGGTTATGTCCTGCAGGTCTCCTGAACCACCCTACCTCTTCCAGATGCCATTTGTAACTTAGAGAATCTGCAGCTACCAAAGGCAAATTAATTGGTCTAGATAACAAAACAAAGTGACACCATCACAGAGGGAGGCCAGGAAAACTTCCTGTACCTATTGTGGTAACAGAGGGAAAGGAGAGGACAGCCAAGGCTGCTAGAGCATGGGAGAGAAGGCGTGGGGCTGTGGTGGGGCAGGAAAGTGAGCAAGGCTCATGCTTTAAAAAGCTGACAAGACTCAGCTCCCCAGTTAGGAAAAACTAACTCCAATTCCTCTCTGATACGCACAACTGGCTGCTTCCACAGCTCTGCGGAGGGTCTGAGTGCAGAACTCGGTGCTCTTGTTCAGGACAGGGGAGAGTGCTAAGACAGAGGTTTTCTTTCTTACCTCTCTTTCCCTCCTCTTTTTCCTTTCTCTCTCTCTCCTTCCACCCCTCATTTTCGCCAGACCTTTATGGCCTTTGTCAAAGCAACTTTTCTGTTCCCGAAAATTTGGTTTCTTTTTATCAACGGAGGAAAAAAACAGAGGTAAAACTTCCCACGCAAAGAGCAAACACTGTGTCCGAGGTCGAGGCCACAGCCCCCCAGTTTACCGCCTCACTGTCGTCCCCCGGCAAGCACCCGCTGGGGCTTAGGGGTCCCCTCGCACCCCACCCCCCCAGCCGCTGAGCTCTCTGCGGGGACCCGTGGCCCGTACTTACCTGACGATCACGTACATGACCAGGAAGTTTCCAAAGAGCCCCACCACGCACACGATGGAGTAGAGGGCCATGATGGTGACGGCCGTGACGATGGAAGGGCTGCCGCTCGGAGGACACAGGCTGTCGCCACCGCCCAGCTCGGTGCGGTTCGGACCGCAGGGGTCGGACAGGTTGCTGTCCGAGTGGGACGAGTTGACCCAGGACCCGGGGCTCGGGGCTGGGGAGCAGCCTGAGCGCGGGAAGAGATCGCTGCAGTTGCCGGCGGTCATGGGCACGGCGCTGCTGTCCATGGTGCTGACCGCCGGCGCTGACCGTGATGCGCGGTACCCGAGAGCGCCGGTGCTCTTCGGGTTCCCAGCGCCGCAGCTGCTGGCTCTCGCCGCTGTCTCAGCTCCTGCTCTGTTCTCTACAGACACCGACCCCGGCGGAGCCAGAGAGGAGCGTCAGGCGGGAGACGGCGAGCGTCTGGCATTGCCCTCGCCTGGCGGCCCCTCCTGCCCCGGCCGTCCACGGAGGCGCATCCCGACCCCGCGCGCCGCGCACGGCAGCCCGGGCCGGGCGGGATCCCAGGGCCGGGGGCGGGGGTCGGGGTGGATTTTGCGCAAAGCGATCCGAGGAGTTGTCTCCCCACTGGGCACTCTCCGGTGCCAGCGCCTCTAAGGAGGGGCTCTCTGCGGTGCCAGCGCAGCCGAGGGAGGGAGTTGGAGAGGAGGGTGGGGGGAGAGTTTTCCGCAGCGGCGAAAATAAGGAAGGGGCTGACATCACTGCGCTTCCCCAGTGCGCCTCACTCTTTGCAGCCTGAAGGAAAGACAGTGGTGTCACGCACCCCAACACCCCCCGAATTATCTGGGGGCAGGGCACACACGATCCTCTCCTTTGCTTACATTTTAGGAAAGATAATCATGTTTTTCAAATTCCTAAACCTACAAACCTACCTGAAACCAGAAATCTGAGTGATCTGTCCACCCCTCCCCACCCCCAGGAAAAGGAGCAAGAAACAAACTTTTGTGGAGAAAAGCTGTTCCCCATGTACCCCAATTTCTCCTAGAGTAAAAGTTCTGTGTGGAACTGATTTTGTCCCAATGGGGGAAGAGGCATAAAACCAGTTACAGGAATCAGGACGTTGTGGCCTTCAGTCAAGTTGACTGATCCCCCATATCTTAACTCTCAGACGTATGTTTGGGATTTTTATACTTTTTACCTCCAGCCTTCCCAGGTAGATGCACACTTCTGAGGAGAAAAGCTGCTCACACTAAACACAATTTGCATCATTTCTGTTTGTTTTCAAGTGTCAGAGTTCCAGGAGGAGGCACCTAGGTGTCTGGATTGGAGTGGCTGCAGCAAGGTCTCTGAAGAGCACTGATGCATTTTAAAATTTTACATCTAAGTTCACAAGTGTCCCTATTTAAAAAATACCTTTGTCAATGCTACAGGAGTAAGGTTTATTTTTGTCAGGTTAACACTAATTCTGAAGTAATTCTTCCTGTTCATGCATGCACTGTGCATGCACAAATCTTTCAACCATAAACATTGAACATATACATCCCCAGCTGGTTGTAGGATGTTAACTACCATCTTGAGGAGCAGAGAAAGGGGAAGCTGAGAAGGAACATTTATTTCCAGTATTATTTTTAGACATTTGTCTTGAAAACAGATAACTCATAGGTAAATTGTATTAATCATGGGTTATTTTCCCAATGTTCAGTATTATTTTTATCCTTTCACATTAAAGGGTATAATTTCAGCAATAAAATGTTAGAGATTTCCTAGAGACCAACAAAAAATGCCTTAAAACATACTCTCCTACAAAGGTTATACCTCAGGTCTCTTACATGGAGCTGAAATCTGTCTGCCATTCATTCACTCCTGAGAGGCCCCATAGAGGCAGCTGTGCTTAACTTCACAGGAAAGACAAATGCACACTGTGGGATAAGGCCTGGCTTTGGATACGTGACTTTCCCTTACTGAGTGACAGTTTTCTCATTAGTTAGAAATAAGGACTGACTATGTCTATGAGTGGGATTAAATGAGATGGACGAGATAGTAGTTGCTTAATAAATGATAACACATTACTATTATACTTTATATGTCTAAAATTAAGAGCATGGTCTCTTTTACAAGTTAAAAATTACCATCCTTCACCTGTTTCTTATAAGATGTAGTTTTCAGTTCTTCTGTGTCCTTGCTGTTCATCTTATTCACATGATACTTCATCTCTCTGCTGTTAAAGTATAGCTCCAGAGCTAAAAAGGATGAACTAAGTTTGTCCTGACCAAAAATATTGAGCAAGAAGATAAACTTCCTCTTTCCGCCAATACAATGAAGATACCATTGACTTTTTTTTTTTTTTTTTTGCAGTTTTTTGGCCGGGGCTGGGTTTGAACCCACCACCTCCAGCATATGGGGCTGGTGCACTACTCCTTTAAGCCACAGGCACCGCCTGATCCCATTAACTTTTTAATTTTTACTTTTTTGATCATCCTGCTCTTTCCACTCTGTTAGGCTTATTATTGTGAAAATTCCCTAAATGAGATCCAAGTTAATTCAACAAATACTTATTAAAGATTCACTTTAAACCAGGAACTATAATAGAAGCAGGATTTTAAAAAGATGGCTACAGTTGTTTTTGATTGCAGAATCTTTGTTTTTCAAACAAACAACAGCCTGTTGCTCAGGCTGGAGTGCAGTGGCATCATCATAACTCCCTTCAGCCTCCAATTCCTGGGTATAAGCAATCCTCCTGCCTCAGCCTCCTGAATAGTGGGGACTATAGGTCTACAGGCAACCAACATAACACCCTGATAATTTTTTCTGTTTTCAGTAGAGATGGGGGTCTCAATCTTTCTCAGACTGGTCTCAAACTCCTGAGTTCAAGCAATCCTTCCCCCTCTTCCTCCCAGAGAGCTAGGATTACAGGCATGAGCCACTGTGATTGGCCTTGGATATTTCTTCTTACACCTGGTAAGTGTAAGAAGTTAAAAATTCCTACAAAATTTTAATTATGTGTGGAATCTGATTATAACACTGTAGTTATTTTACTTTTATTTTTTATTTATTTATTTATTTTTTTAACAATCAAAAAAGGTGACTTTTATTGAATGCTTAAAAACTTTTTTCTGTGAGCATTTAGCCAGATTTGAGTCAGTTTGGGACACAAAGAAATGTTACGTCTCTGTCTCTTGTTCCTTAGGGAGTAATTAATATAGAATGGAATGGTAACAATCTCCTTTTATTCTTTACTCAAAGCCCAC
>CAUYPK010140506.1:0-17629 GCA_963574355.1 Loris lydekkerianus | reverse complement strand
GGATCAAACACCCTGCAGGGGAGGCGTCTGCCGAAACGTTCCGGAGCCTGGAGTCTGCATTTAATGCTCTTCGCACATGCGCTTTGGAAAGTAGCCTCGGCTCCTGCAGCCCACTTTTTCATAACGTGGAGAACCCTTGTGTGATGTAGGCAACGGGATCGTACCTGCAAACACGCAGGTGTGTGCGCGCACACATATACACATGTGCTCACATACACACTTGTTAATGTGGACAAGGTTAAGAGTTGTCCTAATCACACGCCTGGTGGAAGGCTCTTTCCGTTTTGACTCCTTCTTGTCCTGAGTGGTAAGTTGTCCTGTTATTGCTGAATTCCAATTCAGTTCATATTAAGAATTCAGGTCAAGAAGCAACAGCCTCTGTTCAAAGACTTAGGAAAAAGAAGTTCCTGGAAATGAAGTCTGACTCACACATGCGGCCTACATGATTCTCACGCCTAATCCCAGGAGCAAGGCGTCTGTCTGCACTGCAGCCTGTGCCCAGCACTTTTCCTCATAACACTCTGCAGGCCTCAGCCTTTATAATTTTTCAAAAACAGCAATTGAATGACTTTCTTATTTGGTAGAGACTAGTTTCTACAAAGGAAGGGTAGTGGAGAAGCTCAGCTGAATGTAAGAATAATCAATCAGATCTGGGTTTTTCCAGAAGGAAATTCATTTTAAACTTGAACTACCTTAAAGATGTATCATACATCTTTCATTTAATGCAGGTTTTCATGAATTTGAGCCTAGTAAATTTTATAACATAGATATAGACCCTGTGACAAATGACCTTGACTTATTATATCTCCATGGCTAAGTGGTTTTCTCCTATTCTCCTTAATGCCAAATTTTAATTGAGTAAAGAAGAATTTTATAACTTACAGCATAAATGCTCTACTCTTTTTCCTTCCAAATTAGGGATTACTTTCATACCTAGAATTATATAAACTTCTTAGTGAATGGATGGCATTTTATTTTCAAATGGATCTTTAAATATTTCCTTGCTAAGCGACATCTAATTAAAAACAAGAAATAGTTTTTTCATAAAGGATAGAAAACTCCAGTTTCCTCTAACCTATAAGCAAATTTCAAGTGATTTAGAAAATAATCTTTGTGCTTCATAATGCGGGTATAAATTTAAGATCTCCTGGAGCATCGTTTTTTTATAATTATAATCTAATTATAGAGGGTATTCAGAATTCAACCTTCCTCTAAACAAATAAAAATGGAAAATTAAAAAAAAAAAAGTTTGCAGGAAAAAATATTTTAGTTTCTTGCTCCAAAAATGTATAATTTTAAATCTGATTTCATCAAAGACTTAAAGTTGCAAAACAAACAAAAAAAGTTTCATGGCTATAAAGGACAGAATTAAACGTGGGATAGTAATCCATTTCCCATTCTCTGGGACACTGAGGCAAGTTTGACCCTCAGTGAAATCTCTTGCAAATGTTTATTGATGGAATTTACTGGTTAAGAAAAAAAAAACAAAATAAAGGTCTTTCAAGGGTTTCTAAGTGCTGATCACACTGTTAGGAATGTTAGTAATTTTTCAATATACTTGGGGATGGAGAAAGTTTCTGTAAGTGTAAGACCAAAGACCAAAACCAGAAAGTAGTAAGTCAATTTCTTTTGACTACATGAATATTCAAAACTTCTAGATGCGAAATCATACACACAAAAAAATGCACACACACACACTTAACTGCAAAAGCTAAATAAGTAGAAAATATATAATATTTGCTAATCAGAACTTCTTAAAAAGATGGAAAATATTTTAACATTTTTGCCATTGAATATACTAAGAGAAAATTAATGATTAGATTAAAAGTGCAGTTTTGCTATTAATCAAGGACATGAAATGTAAACAAAAATATAATAATTTTTTTAAAAGAGGCCTCATATAAGTGAAATCATGCTGTATATGTTCTGGCTTATTTCACTTAGCCTAATACCCTCCAGATTCATCCATGTTGTCACATAGGACAGAATTTGCTTTTTTTGCTGGGCTGAACACTGTTTGATTGTATGTGTATATCTCAGTGTTTTAACCATTTATCATCAGCGGATGTTTAGTTTTTCTCTATATCTTGGCTATTATGAGTAATGCTCTAGTTAAGATGAGAGTGTACATATCATCAAGACACCTTGCTTTCAATTTTTTAATACGTACTCAGAGGTAAGATTTCCGGATCAGCTGGTAATTTTATTTTTAATTTTTTAAAGAATCACCATATGGGCAGCACCTGTGGCTCAGTGGGTAGTGTGCCAGCCCCCTATACCAAGGGTGGCAGGTTCAAACCTGGCCCAGCCAAACTACAACAAAAAATAACTGGGCATTGTGGCAGGTGCCTGTAGTCCCAGCTACTAGGGAGGCTAAGGCAAGAGAGTAGGCTAAGCCCAAGAGCTGGAGATTGCTGTGAGCTGTGATACCACTGCACTCTACCGAAGGTGACAAAGTGAAACTCAGTCTCAAAAAACAAAACAACAACAACAACAACAACAAAAAAAAAAAAACTCAGAAATTTATTTCTCACAGTTCTGGAGGCTGGAAAGTTCAAGCACCCTGAGAAAGTTCAAGATCAAGGTTCTAGAAGATCTATTGTCTAGTGAGGGCTCACTTTCTTAGAGAAAGCCGTCTTTTCACTCTACCCTCAAATCAAAGAAGGGACTAGCAACTTCCCTCTAGTTAGGACTACATCTGCATGCCACTAACTTGGCTAATTTTTTTTTTACTTTTTATAGAAACGGGATCTTACTATGTTGCTTAGGTTGGTCTCAAACTAGTGGATGTAAGTGGTCCACCTACCTGGGCCTCCCAAAAGGCTGAGATGACAGGCATGAGCCAATATGCCCAGCCTGGTTCCCTTTAATAAGAACACTAATCCAATCCTGACGTCTCTATTCTCATGATCTGAGCTCCTCCCCAAGCCCACCACTTAATCCCAGCAGCCCTGGGAGTTGGATTTCAGCATAGGAGATTTGGGAAGACACAAACATCAAACCATGGCAGAATGAGGCTGCAGTTTCGATATGGATTGTGTTGGGTCTGCAGACCACTTGGCACAGTGTGGACCTTTCAGCTATATTAAATCTCTAATCCATCTTTAAAGTATTGTTTAAACTTTAATGCAGGCTGCCTGTTATCCTAAGGAAAACTGACACACACAAATAAATTCCTATGCTGAAGATGAAAATATCATAAACAAATTCCACTTATCAAAACCAAAAAAATAAAATAAATAAAATATCTCCAATCCATACACACAAATATCTGCATTTTTTAACATTTCTTTTATCAATGTTTCATGCTTTTTACTTCTTTTGTTATGTTTATTCTTCAGTATTTTATTCTTTTTGGTATCATTGTAAATAAGATGGTTTTCTTAATTTTACTTTCACATAGTTTGTTTTTAGTATACAATGCCTTTGTTTTTAACTATCAATTATTAATTTTCCAATATTTTGTAGATATATCCTGTATTATTAAGAATGTTTAAACTGAGTTCTTGAAGCACTGCTGTCATTTTATTTTGTTTATCTGTGTTTTCTACATTCAGACACGATTGAATATTTCCTTTTGTAATCAGATAAGTTTATTTAGGTAAATAATTCCATTTACACTTTGCAAACACTTTAAAATACCTACCAAATATCGTATTTTATTTTCCAATGCTTTATCATGCTGCAGTATGCCCCTGGAGTGAGATTAATGAGCATAAACATTCAAGAAAGTTCTAAATGTTTCCAGTAGGAAAAAGGGAAAGACATTTTGATCTATGACAAATTGCTTTGCCACTTATTTAATTTATATCAGTCCTCAAACGTTTTGCTAATAAAAGGTGATTCCAAGGGCTATGCTCTCTGAATTGAATGTGATGGAAATATCTCACGTGCCAGCTAGTATACAGCTTTTCAATCTCATATCCTCTGAATTAGTCATGCAATTTCTACACCTGTCATCTAAATTTGTTTAGGAATTTCAAAAGAATAGGTAGTTCTGATTTTGTTATTCTCTACTTGAATTAGGATATTATAAGCTGAATTGAAAAGTAGTAGAAACTATATAGCACATTTAAAATAGTTGAAAGTGGATAGGTAACTGCTAAGGAAATATAATAAGTATAAAACAGTGAGTTAGAAAATAAATGGTGCCTAGATTGCACTATGTTGTACCAAATTATCACTAATTGTAACTCAGGTCTTGTGTATTTGAGATTTATGGAAACCCTGGATAACTATTGATTTATGTTTGCAAAAATACTAATTCATGATGCGTATTTTACTTTTAGAGGTATTCGTGATACTCCTCTAGAATTTAGCGTAAGTTGAATGGCAAAGAGCTCAGGAAGACTGTGCTGCGTTTGTATTGTTGCATAACAAACCACCACACATAGACTGGCTTAAAATAATACACGTGGACCAGGCACAGTGGCTAATGCCTGTAATCCTATCTATCACTCTGGGAGAATGAGGCAGGTGGATTGCCAGAGCAAGAGTGAATCCCCATCTCTATTTAAAAAAAAACAAAACAAACAGTAATTGTAGTGGTTGCTTATAATCCCAACTACTAGGGAGGCTGAGGCAAGAGGATTGCTTGAGACCAAGAGTTTGAGGTTTCTGTGAGCTATGATGCCATGGCACTCTACCCAGGGCAACAGAGTGAGATGGTCTCCAAAAATAACAAATGTAAAAATTAAAAAATTATAATTTGCAATTTGAAATTATGTATTTCCCCACAGTCTCTGAAGGTCAGGAGTTCAGACACAGGTCAAGCCCAGGGGTTGGTCAGGTCTGTAATCTCATCTGAAACTCAAGATCCTCTTCTAAGGTTGTATAGGTTGTGGCAGAATTCATTTTCTTGTAGTTCTAGGACTGAAATTCTGTTTTTTTATGAATTTTTGCTGGGCATCCCTCTCACCATCTAAAAGCCCCTCACATCCAAGGGGAGAGGATCACACAGGTGTGTACTCATTGGGTGGTGACCTTGGGGTCACCTTCACACAGATAGAGCTTTCTGTGAGCTAGAAGACGAATTATGTCTTTCCCTAGAAAGCTTACACGGGCATGGAATTAAAAACACTCTGTGTCACATAGGGTGTTTCGTCTTCGAATAAAGGAATATTCGACCTAAATTTCTTTAAATGACAGTAATGCTTACATTTTTATGTTGTGAAAGAGATTTGGAGGTGGAGTGGCTGTAGTGCCGCCGGTAGGAAGGAGAAAACTCCTTCCATCTGCCACTTGGGCTCAGCCTGTTGACCCTCCAGAGGAGCTCCTTCATCAAGTCTGTTTATCTTTAGGTTCTGGGTACGTCTGATGCCACAGAGCTTAATAAACTGCCCTTTGTGGTTAGCATTTTAAAAGGATAGAAGGAATCTATGTCTGCTGCAAGATAAAGTACCAATGGGCAGGACCACGTGAGGGCACAGTCTTGGTTCTCTGCCCATCTTCCCTGCTAAGTATTTAGAGACTGGTGAAGAGGATGTGAAAAAAGACAAGAAATATAATCCCACCCTTTGTTTTCTTTGATTTTCGTGAGTGACTGAATGCTTACGTATGTGTCCTTATTGAGATCATGTCTCAAAATGGGCTGAAAGAACAGGCAACCACTACAAATTTGAGTGGTATATTTAATGAACTCAATTTAACGTAAAGTAGAAAACATAATTCCCAAAGAAAAATTGATAGAAAAGAAGTGAATTTTCCACTCAAGAGATGCAGGTATTATAAGCTCCCGAGATTAGAACGTGGACCTGCAATGCACAGTGTACGTCTGAACATGGCAGGGGTGTTCCTGGACTGGGGGTCTGAAGCTTGGAAACACCTCATGCAGGAGGGGAAATTTTCAATTTCAGCCCTCCATGAAATCATTGGCTAACTGATGTATATACAGTACATATTGCAGTAGTAGCATTTATGTTCTTTTCACGTGTATATGCAATGTTCCTATAAAACATTATTCAATGTATTTTTCAAAATGAAATCAAACAATGTCCTTTGAGCCAAATTAAACTAGAGATAAATAAGTAATAACACAACTATATCAAAACAAATCTACAAATATTTGGAAATTAAGTCACATAATTACACATAACCTGTGGGTCAAGATATACTAGAATTTATTTCAATCTAAATAAAATAAAACAACATCTCAAGATTTTTGAGATGCTAGTACAAGCAATTCTTAGAGGGAACTTTTAATCTAAATGCATATATTAGAAAACCAACACTATCAATGATGTAAATTTCAATGTGACAAAAAGACAAAGATAATTAAATTAAACACTAATCAAGAAGTATTTGATTAATAATAAAGGTAAGAAGAGAAAATGATGAAATAATAAATACAAAAGTGATATTTAAAATTGAGAAAAATTTCATAATCTTGGGACAAAAGATGTCTTAGGACATAGATGATTTTTACTCCATCAACATTTAAACATTTTGTTATTCTGAACACACAATAAGAAAAGAACACACAATTAAGGAAGTGTAAATACAAGTCCTGTGAAGTATTCTCATACTGGATACATGTATTTGACAAAAGACTTGTATATCTTATATTTAAAAACTCTTAAAAATCAATAATGAGAAAAGTAAACCATCAACAGGGGGGTAAAAATGTGAGTATATGTTTCACAGAAGAATCCTATAAATGGTTGGTAAACCCATGAAAATATTTGTGCCAGTCACTAGCAAAATGCAAATTAAACACATAATGAGATACGACTAAATATCCACAAAAATTTCCAAAATTAATAAAGTCATCATATCGAGTGTTGGTGAGACTGTGGAGCAACTCGAACTCTCTCATACACACTGCCCAAATCAGGATGTAGAATGCTGAGTCAGCAGGAAGGAGCCCTCTCCACCTTTTCCTTTATACTCTCACCCCATATTCCCTTCCCACACCTAGCCCCAGACAGACACTAATGTGCTCTCCACCTCTTTAATATAAAATATTGCCTATATCCATTTTCATGTAGTTATAACTTTTATTTAATCTCCTAAATTATGATATATAATTTTTTTCTAAATAACTCATTTTTGGCATAATGATACTTTCTCAAAGGGGTGAGTGCCATTTCTGTGTGTGTTTTGAAATAAATATATTTTGGTCAATAAATAGTACTTCATCTTAAAATATAACTTTCCCTGGAGCCTCAACGTGGCTGGTGTAAGTGCATTGTCTTATACTGAACACAAATACCTGAGACACTACTGGGTCTCGGGCACCCATGGGGTATGAGATCGCTACTTACCCCATCGTAAACGATGCAACCATTACAGCTACTTCAAATAAAAATGAAATGTCTTATGTGCTCAGGGAAGACTAAATATAACATTGTTTATTATCCTGGCTCAATGCTCAAATTATTGTACTTTTCTTCTTAGCCTGTATCACACTGAATTATTTCAGAGATTATTTTCATTACTATTTTCTCTCTCAGCAGGTTAAAATCCCAACAGCAGCAGGAATCATAACTATTTTATTCTCCAAGTCTATTCTCAGTGCTTTGAACATAGAGGCATTAAAATAAATTGAATAAATGGATTAATTGGAGAGGGTAGACTGCAAGCCAAAAAAATTTCACAGCCAGCAAGTTCATTAATTTTCTATTGGATTCATGACCAAATAATCTGATCAAAATATGATTTATGTAATGATGTCCATAAATTACTAATTTAGTAAGTCATTATTTTGTGTTTTAATGCAGGAGCAACCATGTTACCTGAAAGCCACAGTTAAGATTTAGAAATTAGATTAAGATTTCCTGGATGGTGAAATCTGGTGGGTAGAATGCTATTCTCAGAGGACGTAACTAGTTTGGGGTGAAAGATAATTTATAATGCTGTCATAGAGTTAATAGGGTATCACTTCCTCATTGCCATCTTCTTGCATTAACATCACTTAAAAATGTTACAAATAAAGTATTATTCATGGCTATATTCTCCAATGTTGTAGATGATCAACTTGAGAGAAGGAAGCCCAGTTGCCGTGTGGCGGACAATTTGGCATATGTCATGATATTCCTCTCTTTTCCTCTAGGCTGGTGTCTCATGCTGCTCTTTCTGTATTTATTCTATTCCCAGCTCCACTGACTGGTGTGATGGTTGATTTTGTGTGCTAACTTGACTGGGCAAAGAGGTGCCCAGAAAGCAGGTGAATACTATTTCCGAGTGTGTCTATGAGGGTGCTTCCAGAAGATATTAGCATTTGAATTTGTAGAAGATCATCCACCCTCACCTGAGAGCAGAAAAGAGCAAAATTGTGGAGAAAGAACAGATTCAGTCTCTCTTCTTGAGCTGGGAATCTATCTTCCCCTTTCTCAGTGTTGAGACTTAAACCAGCACCTCCTACCCCTGTTCTTAGGCCCTTGGACTCAGATTGAACTGCAGCTCTGCTTCCCTGATTCTCTATCTGGCTTGAAGACAGCAGACTGCAGGACTTCTGGGCCTCCATAGCCAGGTGAGCCAATTCTCACATGCACACACACACACCCATAATCAAGATATATAAGCAATATCTTACTGGTTCATAGGAGAGCCCTAACACTGCTGGGTACCTCTGAGATATCCCACATCACTGCTATCCTTATAATGTTCCTTTGTAGGCTTTTCAAAGTGAACTTACTTCCTAGAGGTTTGAATAAACATTAACTTTATACACACCTGGGTTGCTTAATTCTGTTTCCTCCAGTTTTCTGGTTTTTGTTTTGGTATGAATCCATAATCTTCTGTTCTGTTTGCTTGTTTGAGTACATCTCAGGCACACTTGGTACTGTTGTTTTCAAATTCAAATCTCGTCGGGTTTTTTGGAAGGCCTAATAACATCAATAATTATGTAACAAGGAGAATCTTGGGGGGAAAGTAGGCTAATATCATCACTTGGAAAGTGTAGGAAGCTGCTATATAGAACTTCATGTCAAAGATACTGAATTGGTATAAGTTGGTTTGACACTTCAGGTCAGGATTCTAGTCTTTAGACCTCAAGGTCTAGACTATGTGAGTTTTCCTAATTATAATTTAGATGGAAAATAATATGTTCAAAAAGTTAACTACTATGTTTTAAGCATATCACTGTTCTTGTGTAAAGCACACAGTTTATTTTACATGCTATTAGATTGGGTTCCCAGAGCCCCATGGGTCCCTTCTTGCAAGATGTCCCCTTCCCACATCTATGACCCTGCATTTGCTCAGGATGTGATCAGTCCCCAGGAGACAGTGAGAGTTGCCTGGGACTCTGCCTAATGTGAATTTAAACTCTGTTAAATATCAGCTACTTGTATACATTAGCCAAAGTGGGCCACTCATAATGTATTAATCACCCTTTAGTATTTCCGTCTGAAAACTAGGCCTGGGTGACTTGTTTGATTCTTGTATCTGCCTCTAAAAATTCCTCTTTTTCTTTATGTCCAATGTCCAGTGTCATTTCTCTCCGAAATGACTTCCCAAGGATCAGAGGTAGATGTTATGTCTTTACTCCAATGCATTTGGGTTGTATACATTTTTAAAATATTTGTCATTACCTGTATTTGATGATATCTTGAATGTATAGATGATATAATACCGGTGGAGCCAGGGACACACTTTTAAAGAGATGCTTTTCTATGAATTTGTGTTAAAACAACAACAGAACCATTTATTGAAAACACTGATATTTTTCCCATTGGATCAGTGTTAAAAAAAAAAAAAAATCAGTGTTTTCAATAAATGGTTCTGTGACAACTGGTTAAAAAAAAAAAAAAAGGAATGGAAATGTGAGACTTACTAAAACTGGGTGCACCTTGAAAGCATACTTTAAAAATACTATGTTAAATGAACAAAGCCACACACAAAAGATCACATATTGTATGATTCCATTTGTGGGAAATGTCCAGAATAGAAAACAGATTTAATGGTTGCTGGGGTAGGAGGAAAGTGGGAGGGACAGCCAGTAGGGAATTTGTGGGGAGGGTGATGGAAATGTTCTGAATTAGAGATAGTGATTATAAAGTGTGGCAAGTATACTAAAAACTACGGAGTTGTATATTTTAAAATGGTGCGTTGTATACTGTGTGAATTACATTACAATAAAGTTTGCTATGAAAACAAAAGCAAACAATAACAACAACAACAAAATCACCAGAGATGGGAAAAAGCTTTGTTATTCCAAGAAATGTTGAGGTTTACCACAGATTTAGGCAAAGGGGCTGCCTTGTCCTCAGTGGATTCTGGCCACTGGGCTGTCTAATGTCCATAATCTGGATACTTGTCTATCTTTCTCCAATGTGGACTCCTTCTCCTTCCTTCTTCCCTGCCTTCCCCCTTCCCTTTCTCTCTCTTTTTCCCTCTTCTCTTACCTCAGCTGCAGTAGGTGCCAGTGCGAAGCCCAGATTTGCTGTTTTCTGGACCAGCTTTTCCCTGTTGCACCGCAGGAGAGGTGGGAGTAAAGGATGCAGGGGGTCTGCTGTCTCCTGAGCTGCTGCTGTCCTCTCTCTGTCACATAAACACTGCAAAGGCAGCTTTCTTCTCTCACCCTGCCCTCCCCAGCCTGCAGTCTCTCTCGGGAGGTCTGTGGGGAAAGTTTGGTGCCTACAGTTCCTGTGCGCTCACGCTTGGGCATGAGTAATTCACTCAAAACTTGGGTAAAATTCTTTGGCCCAGCTGTGTGCTGTCCACCGCGAGTTCCCAGAGAGTGAGTGCTTGCAGGCGTCTCCTTCCAGCTGCTGTCTTCCCTTGTCCTCAGGCTTCAAGGAGGCTGGAGAAAATTGTGGCTTATAGGTTATCCAGCACATTCTTGGAGTGTTTGTGGTGAGGATGGAATGATGTTCCTTCAGCTTTCTGTGTTCTAAGTAAAGGCTAAATGGGCTACACGCGCTTAGAACCATGAAACAGAATTAAGTCTGTTGTCAGAGAAAAATCATAATTTTATATTATTTGCACACACTCAAACACAATCTCAAAGTCATCTGCTTTTGGCATACCAACCATAGACCTTCCCTTGGCTGCTTCTTAGATCCAGAATTTGAAAACACTGGCTTGTTTCTATATGCTTGTCTGTATTTGAAAGTTCCCCTTCACCACACTCCCCTACACCTAATATACACTCCAGCCTCTCCTAGGATCGCTGGTGTGGGTAGGAAAGTCCTCTGGGGAAACTACAGACATTACGCTGATTCAGTTTAACTTTTCTATTGCTTGGGGATTACTTGGCCCTTGGTCACAGGTATAAAACACCCCTGCAAGGTGCAGGTCTATGGAAGATAGAACCACACAGGAGGGGCCTAGGTCTCGGTGGCTGGTCCGTGGAATACAAGGGTCACAGTTTTGAAACAGACTGTGTTAGGGCCCATGATTTCACTTCCCAGAAACACAGTTGATGGCACCCTTTCTGACTCATCAAGCAGGTTGTACCTTCCTCAGGTGGCGGAGAGGTAGCTGGGAGGGCTCCATTTGTCTCTGGATTTCACGTTTCTTGATATTTGTATATCTCAGAACTTTCACAATGACCCCTGTATAAGCAAACAGATACAGTGATTCTCAACCTTGGATCTGGGGAAGGGAGGGAAGGCGGTGGTGTATTACCCTTTCTGGGATAGAAACAGCTGGACACAGAAAAGACACTGCCATCCACGGCAGTTCAGTTCTTGAATTTGTTCCAGAGAGTCTGGGAGGTACTTATATCAAGGAAAAAAATTGAACAGTGACTGTGATTTTTATATCAACTATGCAATCCATGGAAGCAACAAGGCTCCCTGTCTCCTTCTTCATTTCACTGTTTCAGGGTTCAACCGGCCTAGGCCCACAACGTGAAGACTCAGACGCATCTGAGCAACACTTTCCCAGCACTACCTGATAAGGAAGCCTGAGCTAGTTACAAACCTCTCGAGTTGTGTTGCCCCAGGAGGATGCACGTATGTCATTTGTTCTTATTGATTAGGACTGAGTAGAAAGGAGAGACAAATTTAGTAGACCAAGAGAGAGACAAAGAGCAATTAATTATGTTCAATTCCGTGGTGCTTGGGAGTTCTGGGTTACACAAGGTTAAAATAAGTTTCTTCTATGTCCTAAAAATTCCTCAAGGAAAGCAAGTACATTGAAAAAGCCATATTCTTAAATGGGAAGGAGATAATATACCAATTAATTTTATGGAAACAGGAGAACATAGATTCCCATGGTTTTTGAAATTATATAGTATTATAGAAAATATATTTTATTAAAAGTTGTTGATATCAGCTAAAATATTAAAATGCCTTAAGGGCTGAATATTTTATGTATATGCTACACACTGGAACTAGACAGTGAGGGGTATTATGTATTTTTGTTGTGTTTTTTTTTGTTCTTTTTTTTTTTTTTTTATATATATGTCAGTATGTAAAATTGAGAAAGGGACCTGGTAACTAATGTCAGAAAAAGAGAAAGGAACGTGGGCTCTCATTAAATCAAAGGCAGGGCTAGTTGATAAGACCTGCCATCTTGAAACACCTGTTTCTGGCAGTTGAGGTTTCCAGAGATGAAACTATGAATATGAGAAACTCATGATGCCTAGACAGATGATGTCTCAGCACAGTCCCACAAGCAGGCAGCACTGGAGCCTAAAATTTGACTCGAATCTGAGAGCGTTCCAGCCAAAAAATTCTCAGTAAATAATGAGAATAAAGAAAAGGAAGCTAGTTGTGACTCTTTTACATGAAGTTTAACACTTGCTTCTGTGCCAAATGTGTTCTCATCTGTGTAACATAACTCTGAGAGGGACACTTTCCAAGTTCTGAAGTTAATGAATGTGCAAATGCCAATTTGCAGACGCTTAACAGAAGTGCTACCTGAATTTTAATGTCCTCACCTATACATGCAGGTGATTATGTATTTACTGCAGACCTATATTGAGGAAGAAAAGGAATAATGTTTGCAAAGCATTCAGTAAAGCTGCTCAACCAGGAGCTGATCAAAAATAGATACAGAAAATATTAATTTTTATACTAAATAATAGCGATTCACAATGCGTAGACTATTAGCACCATTTTTTGAATTTGAACATAAGAGCTAATCAGTATTTGTCTGCTAGAAGTACAGGTTATTGTCAATAAATTATGTGGAAAGAACATTTAAATCCATTGAGTACAGGCCTTGAGGGGATCATCTATAACAATAAGAAATTATGGCAAGACCCTGGGAGTAAGTCCCAGTGTCCTACACACGGTAGGAAGGCTGGAGTTTCACACAGGTGGAAGGATGACATTGACTATTCTCAACACCAAGAAATGATGAATGTTTGAGATCATGAATATGCCAGTTACCTTGATCCAATCACTATATATTGTATGTATGGAAAGATCACTGTTTAGCCCATTAGTACATGTGATTATTACATGTCAATTAAAAAGAAATCAAGATGGAAATTAAAAAGTCAGAGAAGAAAACAAGTGACTTTAAGTATTAAATTCAGTGATACAGCTTAAACTAGGAAAAATTAAATTAATTAATTAGTTTAATTAACTGAAACTTATTTTATCCAGAAGCAGCTCCCTCTGGAGTGTCATGAAGTTGTCACAGAGAGAGACCTGGGCCTGGTCATCACCAAGCCTTAACAGGCCAATGGGCAGGAAGGCAAGGGTGTTGGGGTGGGGGTGGGGTTAATATTTCTGGCCTTTATTTTTCTCATAATTAAAATGAAGAAGTTTACTTGATTTATAAAATACTCCTTAAAGTAATTGTTTGTATGTTCTAATGTTGCCTTTGTTACTGTTTACAGGCTGTTTGCCAACTCAATTACCTAGAATTGATGCCATAGAAATAGAGATGGGGCGGCGCTTGTAGCTCAGTAAGTAGGGCGCCAGCCCCATATACCAAGAGTGGTGAGTTCAAACCCGGCCCCGGCCAAACTGCAACAACAAAAAAATAGCCAGGCCTTGTGGTGGGCACCTGTGGTCCCAGCTACTCGGGAGGCTGAGGCAGAAGAATTGCCTAAGCCCAAGAGCTGGAGGTTGCTGTGAGCTGTGATGCCCTGGCACCCTATCAAGGGTGGCAAAGTGAGACTCTGTCTCTAAAAAAAAGAAAGACAGAAAAAGAAGTAGAGATGAAAATAGATAAACGTACTTTCTATATTACATGAAAATTTCAGTCATCCGATCTTGATTTTAATAATTTAAAAGCAATTATCTAGCGTTCGTATTTGATTGTTTTGTCATTTTTAATTATTCACATGTTCAGTAGTCACTGGCTACTACAATACAAAGCCCTTCATGGAATGTGTGTCTAGGGGAATAGGTGGCTACTGTTTCAAGTCTAATAATGATAATATAGCCTGTGGTTCTGAATAATAATTAGTTCTATGAAAGAAAGTTACAAAAATGTGAAAAAATGGTCCAGCGGGTGGTCACAGAGGAGGGCTCTGGAGTAAGAGGCAGAAGAGAACCTGAAGATGGTTCCCCTCAGGGTCTTGGAAATGGAGGGAGAGCGGGAAGAAAGTGGTGGGAATTACACGGGTCTACACGACTTAAGAGCCACGTAGGAACATCCCTAGACATGCCAAAGCCCTCCTCATGGTCTTCCTGAACCAAAAGAATGAATATTCTAAAAAGAGAAAAATGCAATAGTTCGACCAAGTACCTGACTACGGTCACAGAAATGCTGTGACTTCTGTCCAAGCCACATCAAAGAATGTTACTTAAAAAGGTTAAAAACTTACAGAATGAGAGATTTGTGCAAGTTACCATGAAAAGAGGTTAAAAATTAAGAATGGATTCCAGGTGGCACCTGCGGCTCAAAGGAGTAGGGCGCTGGCCCCATATGCCGGAGGTGGTGGGTTCAAACCCAGCCCCAGCCAAAAACTGCAAAAAAAAAAAAAAAAAAAAAAAAAAAAAAGGATGGATTTATCAGCTGCCTGATAAGGACAGTTCCCAAAGGATGAAACTTGAACAGAGGGAAGTGACCACAAAGTACTCCAATGAAAATTAAAAAACAAGCATTTACAAATACAAAAGAAAAGCTCAGAACAGAAACTCACAAATTAAACAATTAGAAAATTTCTGTGGGACTCTCAGCCAGGCCTCCTGGCAAAAAGACCACTTTATTTATAAAGGAATGAAGTCAGGATGATACATCTTTTGCATAGTGAACATCAGAACATAATGACCGTTAACATTTCCAAAAGGGTTCTGGGACAGAACTCAGAGCCAAGGCTTTTATAATCTGTCAAGTCATGCCTCAGAGATGAAGAGTGCAGGAAGACACTGCAGTACACTGTGCTCCAGAGCTCTTCCGAGGACGCGGCCTCGCCCCTGCTCACGCACCTGCTCTCTTTACCTCTCTCTTCCTCCTGTTCTTTCTCCCTCACCCTGTAATATCGAGTTATTATTTTTAGTTCCCCTTAAAGTAACTTTTCAAGGAATACTACCAATTGTTTTTATGATGCAGATTGCACCCGTCTTTCCATGTCGATTAAGATGTGACAGAATCTAAATTGCTTCCATGAACGCAACGCTGCTGTTGTCTTTTTTCTTCTTAAATCTAAGAAAACGCACAGAGCAGCAGTAACCAAGGGAGGTAGGGAGAGCAAAGCTGGGAGGTGCATGAGTGAACTTCAGCTGCTGCAGACAGAGCACAGGGAAAAATCTGGAGGACAGGGGAGGGTGGGCCACAAACGTGTGACAGAAAGTAATACTGGGACAATTGAGAATAGAGAAAGGGAGACTATTCAGTGAAAGGACACAAAGTTAGACAGATAATTTCATTGGAGAGCTTGCCCAGAAAGGTCAAAGCAATCTGCAGGCCGTCACCATTTCTGCTGACCGTCACCATTTCTGCTGACCTCCTGAGGGCTCCCTAGAGTCTGTGTAGGTCACATATACAAGTGCCCAGCAGGGTGCCCAGAGGTGTCTCACATTCAATAAAAATACCTGGATTCAACTACCATTAAAAACATAGCCTCTGCTTCTGTGTGAAAGTAACATACATCTCATGAAAAAGATAACGATTATACAAACTTAAATTAAAAATATTACAAAGTAGCATGATTTTTATCAAACTGGCCATCCTCTGGGTAATACGTATGAAACTCCCCTAACTGCATCCTTCCCACATAACATGTTATTTGCAAAGATTAATATGACTCATAAACACATTTTAATGAGTCACAGTTTATCTTCTTTTTATCAGTCATCTATAAAAAGCCACTAGTTGTTAATGTAGTTCTCAGCACTAGTGACATATTTTTGCCTATTATAAATTCTTGAGATCCTATTCATTAAGAAGTAAAAAGTTTGATCTATTGTCCAATACCTTAATATCTCTATATTGCTTTGAAAAATGGAAAATAATCTCAGTCCTTATCTATCTTTTAAACTATTTTATATTTTGATAAATTATGGCAGCAACAAAATAATAAATGGAAATGTGTTTGTATGTATGGAAATTAAGTGTATAATATAGTTAGTAACATAAACAATCACTTAAAGAATGAGTTGTTTAACATGGGAAATTGTACATGAGTTATTATATACATACAGATAAAAAGGTAGAACTTAGGTAGAGTAGAAAATGTTTTGTGGAATATAGAGCTTTGTTGTTAATATAAAAATGTAGAAGACTATTTCCTGGAATTTGAATAGGTGATACAATTTAAGCAAAATATATAAAGCATAAACCTTGTGACAAAATTGCATTAATCTGGTTATATAAAAGTAATAAATTATCTTCAGGAAAGGACACCAGCATCAAAGTTAATAGGCAGATGGCAGATTGAGAAAGTGATTTGGAGTGTCTAAAACAGAGAAAAAGTTAATCAGAAATTCTTCATCCCATGAAGAGATGGACAGCAGGTGCAGTAGAAACCGGCTGACGACATGTGGGTGGGACGAGAGCAGGGAGCCCTACAAGGCACCTGCCACAGTGCAAATCCAAAGTGTGCGCAGAAAATAGCGCACAGGCGTCAATTCTGTATGCCTAGGTGAGATGGTATCAGTCTGTTAGGAGGAAGAAAATGTTGTGAAGGTTTGGTGGAGTTGTGAGCAGAGAGAAGGGACAGGCAGAGACCAGGACAGACCTGTGTTCAGCCATAAATTGAAGAGAGTGACTAACCTGACCTTCTGCATGTTAAGTCCAGACAAAAGAAGACAAAACAAAACATCAGACCGACCCCCACCCCGTCCAGAGGAATTGCCTTGCGCCTTTGTCTCTCCGGGACTGAAACGGACGTAGAGGGCAGGGTACTCTATCAACTCTGCTGATGAGGAAAGACGGGGCTCATTACAAAGCTTGAGGTACATAAAAATCATCCACAGGAACGGAAAACATTGAAGCCCTCCCGCAGCACAGATGAGCTGAGCCAGGTGAACCTTGCAAGGGTGAAAATCAGAAAGGAGCTGTCCACTGTGTTTCTCAGAAGTGAAATAATGGACCAAAGCACAGTCTGCCTCAAAACGTTCATAGTGACCCACGTATCAATATAGTCACATAAAATGAGTAAAATGACCCAAATATGTTTCATGATAAAAACTTGGAGGAGGGGAGTGAGGTGAGGGGAGAATGGGAAGGGTAACCCGTGGGATTCTGGCTTAGGGGAGGAGACAGGTTTGAAGGAAGCAGAAGGAAGGGTGGACAGTTGGTTTGCAGTCCCTGAGGACCATCCACGTGGGATCCACGGGTC
>CAUYPK010140505.1:0-17074 GCA_963574355.1 Loris lydekkerianus | reverse complement strand
TTAATTCTGCTCTGATTTTGGTTATTTCTTTTCTTCTGCTGGGTTTGGGGTTGAAGTGTTCTTCTTTCTCCAGTTGCTTGAGATGTTCCATTAGGTTATTAACTTCCTCTCTTTCCGTTTTCTTGAGGAAGGCTTGCAGTGGTATAAATTTCCCTCTTTGAACTGCCTTTGCAGTATCCCATAGGTTCTGGTAGTTCGTGTCTTGATTGTTGTTTTGTTCCAAAAATTTGGTGATTTCCTTCTTAATCTCGTCTCTAACCCATGTTAAGGAGATATTTATCTAGTCTAATGTCCCAAAACTTATTGGAAGAACAATGAATTCTTATGATCCAACTCCTCGTTTAGAGACGAAGAGGCTGAATTGTAGGAAGTACAGTGTTTACATTGGCTAGTCATAAAACAGAGTTGCAAAATGGGACTGTCATTTATTTGTAGACCAAGGCTGGTTCTTACACCAGGTTTCCCTGAAATGTTTTGTGTATATTAAATGATAACTCCTATGTACAAAAGTGTTTTTTTTTTCCTATGTAATTTCCTATACCCATAGCTGCTCCTATTTCTAAGAATCCAGTAAGTGCTTAATAAAAATTAATTAATTTATATATAGGCTCTTAAATTTTCTGTTGCCCAAATTTTGTGTCAGCTTGGAAGTGTAGCTAAAAGATAAATGTTCTAGGCTGGGCTCAGTGGCTCATGCCTGTAATCGTAGCACTCTGGGAGGCTGAGACCAGTGGATAGCTAGAGCTCAGGAGTTCAAGACCAGCCTAAACAGGAGTGAGACCCCACCTCTACTAATAAAATAGAAAAACTATCTGAGCTGTGTGGCAGGTGCCTGTAGTTCTACCTACTTGGGAGGCTGAGGCAAGAGGATCTCTTGAGCCTCAGAGTTTGAGGTTGTTGTGATCTGTGACTCCAGGATACTACCCAGGGTGTCAGAGTGAGTCTCTGTCTTAAAGTAAGTAAATAAATGAGTAAAATTTTAAAAAGTTTTTAAAAAGAGAAAAATGTTCTTATAAGCAGGTTTAGAAACTTCTTCAAAATTTCAGAGCAGCGGTATTACACAGGAAGTAAGAAGGATGTTTCTGCAGTCTTTCCTCTTAAACCCACACAACCCCCATTTGCATCCCTGAGTTATGTAATCCTGGCAACTTCCAGCTGGCTTACCAGTATCTTCATATTAAAAGATTGACCTCAGCCTATGGGTCAATGAACAGACAGCAATCTTGGCTTCCCCTACAGAAGTATGGAGAGATGGCCATAAAGTTGCAACTTTCTTACGCCATAGAAAATAAGGCTTGTGTCGCATCTGAAAAACCCCTTTCTTTTCTCATGGCATTCACACAGGGGACATTATTCCAAGAGCAGAATTACGCATGTCAAACTCTGCTTGAGAGCAAGGAAAAGAAGCTGGAAGCCTGTGTTAGGATTGAGTGGGTGGTTTGTATTTACATAGCAGGATAAAACTGTTATATAAATGGCTCTGTTGGCCACACTAAATTATATTGCTTAGCTTTTTAAATGCCTGCTAATCCCTTAGCCAAGCACATTTGCTCATTCTACTTCAACCTGATGTATCTTTTTTCTCTTGGGAATAATCACTGAATTTTATTTGTACTTATATGACACACATTGACCTTTTCCTCCAGCTGTATTATTGGCCAACTGTTCAGTTCAACTACATTTATTGAACATACTAACGCTAGGAACTGAATGAGCAAAACATCACTGGTACCCCAAAAAGCTCACCTTCTACACGGGTGGATAGCTGCAGAAACAGATAACTATTTTTCTCAGCACCCTGATTAAGTAATGAGCATCATAGACAAAATGTCTCATTCTCCTTTCCATCTCCCATAGATTAGCTCAGAAAATACGAGATAGATGAATGACTAAATGCCTTATAGGTTTCTAGGAGAATATATTTGATTTTATTAATTAATTCATTCAATTACTTATTCAATGACTTTTAAAATTGCATCTAGCTATATTTTAAGCTCTAGTTTAGTCTTAGTTTAGTTTCAGTTTTTATCACTGACAAAGTAATAATTTTTTAAATTATAATTACATATATTGAATACCCACATGTTAATTTTCCCACCAACTATAATTATTTCTTCAATCAATATTTCATTTCCACAAATGAATTATTTTCAAATTGTCTTTTTAATTAGTCATAAGGAAGCAGTAAACTAAAACTCTGATATGAAGTGTTTGTTTTTATGTGTTCGCATTAACTGATTCTAGTTCATGATCCCAATAGATTTGGCACTGTCCCTTGACTTACTAGATGTTGATTGGTCATTGTAACCTTGCAAATTATTTCTTTAGAGTATGTCTTAGGTCTTGAATAGAGATTAGTCAGTTTTGTATTAAAGAAAATGAAGATATAGATTTGGGAGGTTAATAGTTCACTATTTAAGGCTTATTCTTTACTTTTGTTACCTGAAAGTAACTTCCTCTTTTTTTATCCTGTCCCTAGGTACTTTTCCTTTCAAGTTACTAAGGAAGAATGAATTCATAGTAAAGTAGAGGGTACTTCTGCCCTTCTTGGTAGGGCTAGATTTGATTATTGAAACCCACACTTTAAATACATTTTTTAAGTTATAAGATTTCTCCTGATTACAGAAGTAATACATCTTTATTATCAGAAACTTGGAAGTGCAGAGTTTGTAAAGAAGGAAAAAAGCCACTTATAGCAGTGTTTGTACTTTTTAAACAAATTTACATTGTGAATTTTTTCTTAGTGTATTGTGAGCATAAAAAATGATTTCTAAAGCCTTACACATTGGTAAATTTTTAATAATCGAGCAGAGGCATAAGACCAGAAAGCTCAGAGAAAATTGTCAGTGCAAAATGCATGAAACTAGTTGAAGTTTCACTTCAAGGTTTTCATTACATTAAAAAAAAAAAAATACTAATTTTAGAAAAATCGCAATTTCTTGCATTGAAGAAATTATGTAAAATAGACACCCAGTTGATCAGAATTTTCTATGATTACTTGTTAAAGATAACACTAGCCAGGAAACTAGTTCTAAATCAGAAATTTAAAACAAAAGATAGAGCACAGGGAAAAATTTTTTAACTTACTTCAAGGTCTGTCACGCTACTTTCCAGCTTCCTTTTCATTAGTGGAGCAAAGAGAAGATAATTCAGATAGGTGATCTGGGTTTAATTAGTCTCTGTAAGTTTAAATTTTTCCTCTGTAAAAGGAAAGGATAAAATCAGAAGATATTTGCATGCCATTCCACCAAGTATATGTGGGTATGTGGGTGTGTATATATGCAGGGTGGCCATAAAGTTCATGTACAATTTAAATAGTTGCTATGGCACACAAACTTTATGGTCACCTTGTATACATTTAAGAGAACAGGCCTAAAAATTGGAGAGTGTCTATCTGATACTCATCCTCTGTATTAAAAAAATATATTTAACTTACAAATCAAATCCCTGAATTTTGTTGGCCTTAATTTGGCTCTAAATAGTAGAGAGTTCTTAAAAATCTCATAAGAAAGAACACTGGATTAAAATTAAGAATACTTTATTCTCGTCCTAACTGTATTTAATAAATTATCTTTCCTTGAGTAAGCCACTTTGATTCTCCGTGTTTTCTCATTTTTTTTTTTAAATAGGCTGGTAGACTAAATGTCCAGTAATTTCCTTCCCAGCTCATAAAATATGATTGTAACTCTAGTTCAGCTCAATAATTCATTGATACTTTTTCTAAAAATTACTTTATAATCCCAATAGTCAAGCAACATGCCAGAAAATGAGATATATTTAACCTAGCACTTCTAACAAAATTTTTGCATTATTTAAGGAAGAGGGAGAAAAATGAACTAAAAATGAACTGCATTTATAGATATAATATATCTGAAAGATAAAGCATATACATATTATATATGCATGTGAAAAATTACATTTACAGTCACATATAATTACCATTTTGATGAAGATTTACAACTTTCAAAGAGAAATGTAACAGAAGGCAAAAATGAAAAGAAAATTGATCAATTACAGACTTGATAATAGTTTCTGTTTTCCATCTTTTTTTTCTCTTTCTTGAGACAGAGTTTCACTTTGTCAACCTGGGTAGAGTGCGACTGAGTCAAAGCTCACAGCAACCTCGAACTCCTGAGCTTAAGCGAACTTATTGCCTCTGCCTCTTGAGTAGCTTGCACTACTGACATGCTCCACCACACCTGGCTAGTTTTTTTCTATTTTAGTAGAGACCGTCCTGCTGTTCCTCAGGTTGGTCTCTAACTCCTGAGTTCAAACAATCCACTGGATTCAACCTCCAGGTTGAATGCCTGATGACAGGCATGAGTGAGCCACTGAGCCTGGCCATCCTGATAATAGTTTCAATGAAAGAAAATCAAGCTAAGGTGGTAACAATGGAGATGGAGAAATTAAAAAAAAAAAAATTCAAGATATAGTTTGGATATAGAGTAGATTAAACTCTGACTTATGGAATGTTCAGTTGGGTAGAGAAGATGGCATTTACTGAACTCAAGAAGATTGGATGAGAATCATATTTGGGGAAAGGTCTAGAGGTCAATCCTGATTGTGCTAATCAATCCTTCTAAACAGATGTGTGAGTCCAAAGGCTGGATAAGGAAATAAAATAGGAGTCACCAGCACATAAGCAATATCAAAAAAAGTGGTATTTTTGTACACATACACATTTAAGAAGAGAATAAGGGGGGATGTTAGATGAGAGCCCTGAGATAATCCTAAAGGAATTTAAGCAGTTAATTTCAAGAAAAGGAAGGCATCAGCAAAGAGGAGTTAGAGAAGGAAAGACCAGAAAAGACAAGGAAAATCAGGGGGACGTGGTATCACAAAAGCCGAGAAAAAAAAAAAAATCGTTCTAGAAGGTCATTGTGGTCAACATTGTTGAATACTGAGTGGTAAAAATTTAGAAAATGGTTCATTGGACCACAAAAGCAATTTAAAAGAGATGTAGAGACAAAGGCTGATAGTTCAGTAGATGAGGGGGGCTGAAAGGATAGGACATCAAAGGAATTAAATTCAAGGAAGAGTACATAGCTAATTTTTTTGAGACATATGCCTAGAAAAAGTGTAAAAATGATAAAATTTAAAGCACATTTGAATGCTATTGGGAAGATGATCAACATTTAGAGAGATGATCACACACATAAACCAAGCTGTGTCTCTCCCCTGATTCAATGTTACATATTTTTCCCTGTGCTCCGCAAAGGCTTCCTCGAGGCACCCCAGTTGGTCTCCAGCCTCAGCTCATGGAACTCTTTCTTTCTTCCCCTTCCTGGGCATGCACTAAGAATCCTTCCAGGAATTCCAGCTTTAGAACCTTTGCACAAATTGTATCCTCTTCCAGGACTTCTTCTCTCTGTTTGCCTGGCTGACCCTTTTCTGTCTTCCAGATCTCAGGTGAGATATCCTTCCTGACTATCTGCTGAATCCAAAATCTTCACATGTCTGGTTCCTTCTCATCAATCAGGCCTCAGCTCCAGTATCTTCAGTGAAGCTTTTCCTAACCACTCAATCTGTATTAGGGAACTCCTTCTCACATTCTTGCACAATTACCTTGTTAATTCTTGGCCTAGCACTTGTCGCATATTTTTTGTTGTTGTAGTTCATAGGTTTAGGGTCTATCACCTCCCTCTGGCATTTAAACTCACTGAAAACAGTGATCACAGATTACTTGCTCAGTGCCATATCCCCAGAATGTGGGATAGTGCTTGGCATATACTAGGTGCACAATAAAAGCTTATTAATTGATTGAATGATAAGTTTAATTTATGGTCAGTCTTCTTAAAACACATTTTGCAATTAAGTGGCACATTATTATAATTTTTTATTAAATCATAGCTGTGTACATTAATGTAGTCATGGGATACAATCTGCTGGTTTCATATACAATTTGAAATATTTTCATCAAACTGTTAACATAGGCTTCATAGCATTTTCTTAGTTATTGTGTTAAGACATTTATAGTCTACATTTAGTAAGTTTCACATGTACCCTTGTAAGATTCACCATAGTATTATAAATTTTAACCACATTCAGCACAAATATATAGGAACATTTTATTTTATATACTTCTGGAGGATTTCTTTTTAATACATAGTCTTATTGATTCTGTATCTCTTATAAAATAATAACTCCAATTTTCATTCCTTAGGTATATCTACCTAATAGTATGAAGGAGTTGTCT
This sequence comes from Loris lydekkerianus, assembly GCA_963574355.1. Taxonomy (NCBI): domain Eukaryota; kingdom Metazoa; phylum Chordata; class Mammalia; order Primates; family Lorisidae; genus Loris; species Loris lydekkerianus. The sequence goes on along the minus strand of CAUYPK010140505.1, from coordinate 10,878 downwards.
AGAAGCACTTGCTTTTAGAAAGTAGATAGGGTAATACCAAAAATTTATTATAGATAATTCATTTGCTATGTAAAACATTATGCATAAAATTAGGGGTGCATTTACATTCAGCAAACATTAAGCCATGCACTATTTTAAGCATGTGGGATTAAAAATGAATAAAATACTATAGACTGATGTCTTAGTAACTCAAAGATAGAGTGAATAAAGTTACAAATATTAACAATATTGTGTTTTTAAGTAATAGACTGTGAACAAAATAATGAGGGGTTAGTTTGCTTTAAAAGCTCTCTACCATGAGATCTCACTCATCTGAATTTAGATAACTTCCAAATGCTTCCATTTCTCTTGGGGGCTAATCATTAATATGAAATTCAATATCCTTGGTATATAACACCTTTCTCCAAATCAAGCAAAATCCTTTTCATGAAGAAAGGAAAGAGAAAAGGCTAGTTCTGACGCTAGAGTTTCAATGCAACAATTAAGGTTTGGCTGTAACAGGAGGAAGTGGCTGTAAGAGGCACAGCAAATGTGCAATGTCAGCTTATTATTTCTGCAATGGTTTGAAGAGTAAAAAAGGCACTTTTCCTGAGTTGTAAGAGGTTTATACAACTGTGTAACTCACAAAGCACTGAAAAGGAATACTTAGAAAATAATACAAAAAATAAACAGCAATAGAAATTGTGTTGAACTGAGCATGACCTTTTCAAAGACAGAAAGGATTTTGCATATCTAAGAAAATCTCACTGCAGTCTTTTCTGAAAGATTAAAGCGATTTCAATATTTTCTTATTTATTTAATGCAAACAGGTATGGCTTTCTCTGACAAAACATCACATTTTCTACTTAGGTGCTGTTATGCAGAGACAGAACATCAAGTTTATATTGGTTTTTCAAAGTCATTCAGAAGAACAAAAATAAAAGTTGAATATAAAGATTGGAAATGTTTGCATACCAGATATCTTTTACTTCCAAATATTTCCTTGGTCTTACAGTTTCTGTCAAAGGATAGGAAATATTATGTACCAATATGTACATTCAAACATTAATGAAGAGGCAGATCATTTGCCTTTTGAAAATGGCGATATCTATTTAGATGTCATTTATCAGGAGTTTAATGAAAAGAATGAGAAAGTGGAGAAATATTTCTGAGTACAGAACTTTCTAGGATGATAAAGACGTTTTCATATATGTATGAACTCACATCTTGTTAATGTAACATGATACAACTATTTTGCTTATTAGTATAAAAGTTAGCATATAAATTATTAATTACCAAAATATTTTGGAATCCTTAAGAGGAAATATCCTAAAACAATAAATAAAAACAATATAAATGCAAATTCATTAACATTAAACTAGTGGGAAATATTTTTGCACATTCAAAGAAATTTTGATTCATTAATGCAATGTTAATTCTATTTTTATCTATGTTTTGTCATAATAAACAAGAGACATTGACATTCCCCAAATATGTAGTACGCTGTGGCTATATTTTGTTTTCCTTAGCACATAGCTTTTAGAAAGCTGCAGACTATTTGAAAAATGTATCTTATTTGAAAACAGTTCAAATTTGAAATAAATGTTTCTTTAGAAATTTTCAAGAGGCAAAGGACAAAAATTTGAGTTATGCTTTATCTGATATTAACAGGTAGACTTTGGGTACTATCAGTCTATTCCAACACTTGCAAGCAGCAACTTTAAACTTCTTTATGTTATGCTGCAGAGACCTTGTTCTTTCCCACTATTTTACACTGGGAAGGCTCTGAATTCAATCTACTCTGCTGCATTTTGATATAAAAAAATTGGTAAAACTGCTTGCTTTAGTGTGCCTGAATAGTTGTAATGTATTTTAAATTTGTGAAGCCCCAAGAATGTGGTATGTTTTCAAATTATTGCTTAAATTGACTCAGGTTTCCGTTTTCATGGGCACATTATTAATTTTCCCACATTTGTGATTTCAACATATTTTGCATTTCATCATTTGTGAAGAATAATTCGTCTTTACCTTGTGTTTGTGCTAGGCCATAAAATCAGGCTGTAACCCCGTGGAATCAACGAGGACATTAAAGCGACTACAGAAACTGGTTTGGAGCAAGAAAGCCAGGGTGCAGAGTCTGGATGAGGTGAAGCCTATGTTAACAAATCTCCGTAAGTAATAGCTCAATACGCTGCTAAAAATTCCTTAAGGGAGAACTGGGGGAGCATATATGTATTAATGGAGTCCATTTAGGTAAGGTCTTAAAATAATCATTAAACATTGATGGTTTTTTTTAATTGGAAAGTTATTTTGAAACATATCCCAATCCTATTCCTGAATTTCACTCCATACCTATGCCCCACCATTTCTCTTTCCTTCAAGACTATTCTCAGGCAGAGAGAGAGAGAGAGAGAGAGAGAGAGAGAGAGAGAGAGAGAGAGAAAGCTCAATAAGAAAATGAGGCTCAGAAGTGTCCACTGTTCCCATTCCTTGACCATAGAAAACAGTAGTTTTGAATTTTGATGTAAATGTAGAAAATTGGTATGTTTCTGACATGCTTCTTTGATTTACATTTATATATTTATAATAGCATTAACATTCTCATTAAACACTTGGATTTAAGAGAGTCAATGTTATAGAGCAATTTACTATAGGTGATTTATATTTCTATTTTCTGTAACTCTTTTATATGTTACTAGAAATTTCATCAAGCCCCTTGCCACATAGTGTAAATGTAGATCTCACTAATAAACTTTATTGCATTCAATATATGATTCTATCTTTTGTTTTCTCAGTCTTGTTCTTATTTTTCCAAAATATTTTACTGTACGAAACAGTACATGCATAAATTTCTTTGCAGACTGATGTTAAAATGGATAATTTTTGAATGTTGGTAGGATTTCAGCCCATATCCACTGAGATTTCATTGTTTTAGTAAGGCAAATAATTTCATTTACTTCCTTATGATGTCTTCTTATTCATAGGACCTCAGAAAAGTTAAAAATAATCAAGAGTAGAAGCATATCATCTAATAAGTGGATTTTAAAAAAAAATAATTTTGGCTGGGTACAGCTTCTCACACCTGTAATCCTAGCACTCTGGGAGGCCAAGGAGGGTGGATTGATTGAGTTCAGGAGTTCTAGACAAGCCTGAGCAAGAGCAAGACCCTGCCTTACTAAAAAATAATAAAACTGAGGCAAGATGATCGCTTGAACCCAGGAGTTTGAGGTTGCTGTGAGCTATGATGCCACAGTACTCTACCAAGGGCAACAAAGTGAGCCTCTGTCTCAAAAAAAAAAATTTTTTTTTTCACAAACATATTTCAGTATTCTATGGCATGTGGCTTCCATTCATTCTAGTCCAGTGGAATTTAATTAACAAGCATTATTTTAAAAAGTTGCAGATAAATCATATTTAAAAAATACCAAATAATTTTATATAACAAAAGCACTTAATCTTTAATGAAATGCTATTGTATATTATTTTGTAAGTTATTTTGTGAAATTAAATGACTTCCTGTTTTATCATGTTTTGCTTATTTCTATTGCATAAAGGAAAGTATAGTATTCATAATTTTTTGATGTGAAGAATTATAAGATAATCTTAGTTTTTAACTTTTTTTTGTCATTCAGAAGAGGAGGATAACACATTGATTTCCTGTTTGAAATTAACCAAATCCCAAGAAAGGAAAATTAGTAATATTAGCACAAAGAAGAAGGAAGAGAGGAAGACTGGACTGGATCCTCTTTCTGCATCGCTGAGCAGATCTAGCACTTCTAATGAATGCAACTTAGAAGACATGTTGGCCCACTATGAAAGTGAAGTTCACATGTGGCACAGCTGGAAACCTTTTCCAGAAAACCCACTCTGGCCACGTGTTGATTTTCAAATTTCCCAAGTTGGACCCTGGAGCCACTCCTCCTTTTGTATTCACCACCCACATCTCAAGTCCTCTTGCTCAGATATGGATTTCTTACATTCATGGGTAAGTTTATAAACTATGGAAATGTATCATCTTATTTGGGGGTGTCAGGAAAGGAACAAATAATGAATGTGATAATGGGTCAAATTTATCAGTGTTAGGAAAGTTACCAGAGTTCCTAAAGCTGTTTTTCCAAAACACAACGTAACTCTTGTGACTTTTGTCCATATTAATATTATGTACATTCCTTTGTGCACAAATAAACTACTGGATAATATTTTCCAGGGATTTCTTTTTAATTTAAGGAAGACTTTTGATGTTAATAGAGGTAAAAAAAAATGTGCATTTAATTGTCTAAATTGTTGCAATTGTAATGAAGTTTCGCTGACAAATAATAGCTCATTTTAATGAACATTTTCTTTAGGCCTGCTATTCACCTAAGCACTTCACATGTGTTATCTCATATAAATCTCACAACAACCCTTTAAAGTAAGGAATGATATTCCAATGTTATTTCTCCCTTGGTTTACAATTGAAGAAATGGAGGAGGCACAAAAAATATTAGTAGTAGGTAAAAAGTTGGTCAGCTAATTAGAGAAGTATAACCAAGAACTACAAACTTGATATAGTAGAACCTCCATAGCTGACCACCTCCCTCCACTGACCACCTCCTTAAATTGGCCTAATTTTCATAGATCAGACATGCACGACAAGTACATGTCAGTACAGTAGGCCTAGTTCCTTATGTTGACCACCTTTGTCTGTTGATCAGGTTGCTAAGGTCCCTTGTGTGATCAATTTATAGAGCTTCCCTTATAGTCTCATGCTACATATCCTGTTTTTAGGTGATGTATCATAGAGTTTTCTATATAGTAAGATAGATGCTAAAGCCATATGGGTGTACAAGAAAGACTATGAACTCTGAAATTTAAACAATTTGGGTTTGAATTCTGACTCTGCTACTTTTCTAATTTGGGAAAATTATTTACTCATTTTAATCTTAATTTTCTTAAATATAAAATAGAAATATAAATTAGAAATGATTATAACCCTACACACATGAAGGGTTTGAGAGTCTAAAATTAAATATCATAAATCTTCTAGGACTTAAAGAGTATCTAACTTTTTAAAAACTTGACTGCTAAGCTTCTTAAGTCATGTCTTATACCTTTACTTCCTTACAGTGCATGGCCATTTGTGTTTGCAGTGAATGAATGGAACAAATTTGTGTATCCAGGAAGCCTTTTCTATGCCACTTTGCTGTAAGAATCAGTCTCTCATTAGAAAGGGGCTATATTTTGTTACATATTGCAGTTCTCCAAAGAGCCTTATTCTCCCTTAGAGTCCTTTTTATCTGTTAAGATTTGTGGATTCAGTTTCTGAAGACTAGAACTAAAGTAACTTGTGTTCAAAATATCATGTTAATTATAATAGGTGTCTGGTAGTAGATGTAGAACTGGTGAAACTCCCCACTGTCATCATTTCTAGGACTGTCTCTCCTACTTCTTTAGTTCTCATCTTCTCTTCTGGGTCTGTGGTAATTTTCCTCCTGGAGCAGTTTTTTAGAGAGTAGCTGGTCATATAATTAGAACTTGCTTCTGAAGACTCTCTCTGACAGCTTCAGAGCAGGATCAAGGATGATGATTTCTTGGCAAGTGGCTAAGGTGGTACATCCCTAGGAATCTAAACACAAATATGCAGAGCTTCTTTCAAGAATCAAATCCAGACTTCTTAACATGGCATTTCTGGGTTTTGGCCATCTGGCCTCAGTCTAATTTTTGAGTCATATCTACTTACTAGTCCTTCCTTATTAATTTTCTCTGCTGGAATGCCAAAATGAATGATTTGTTATTTCTAAAGACTGTCTTGCTCTTTTCTGCTTCTGTATCTTTGTGTTTGTGTATACCTCTGCCTGGTATGTTGTTCTGTCCTTTAGAACCATTCCCCCATCACTTAGCCTCAGATCAAATACTTTGTCCTCTAGAAAGTTTTCCTGGATCACAGGAGACAGAAGTAATCTGTCTTCCTTTGAACTTCTATATCATTTAATGACATAATTTTTATTATATATTCATCAAACACATATTGGCATCTAATATTTGCCATTCTCAGTAGTAGGACGGAGCTAAATAATGTCCAACTGCCCTTGTTTTCATGGACCTTATAATACTCCCTGAGGTATGAGAATTACTTGGGATGTGGATACTTCCTATAAATAATTTATCTTTGTGTCCTCTACATTCCTAAAATATGATGGGTACTAAATAAATATCTAAGAAGCATTTGCTGCCTAAATTAATGTAGTTTTAAAAAGTGGATATTGTTTACATAGATTTGGATAAAACATTTCTTCTTGCTTTTCTAGTCAGTCTTATAGCCAAAACTTCCATCATTCCAACAAATCCTTTTATGCATAAATTTAGTTATCTCATATATGTGTTTGTGGATGGGTGTGTATTTAGGTAAATACACAACAGTCATGTTTTTCTTTTTTATTTAAGTAGTTTTGTCTGTTTTAGTGTATATGTACATGATAGTGAGTTTTATCAGCAGAAGGTCAAACTTCCCTGCAGAATGCTCAGAATTTCAAATAATGTTCAGCATTTGTGACAAGAAAGCCTCAGTGGATTTAGAGAGAAGGTTCAAGAGCGTGTTAGAGTTAAATTGGTTTGGTAAACTTAATGAGACTGCTTACACTCAGGGATTTGAGACACTAGAGTAAAAGTAGTTGGATGAGTGAAAATTATTATTTTCATATGCTACATATATTCTGTAATAATAACAAGTGAACAATGTCTAGTTTCATTTTAGCATAGTTGATATTTTTTTCTGTTGTAATTGTAGGGTTATTATTTAGGTTATTTAACTTTCATATTATAGAAAGTGCAGAAAGGCAGATAGTGTTGAGGGAAAAGATGTTCTTCAGAAAGGAGTGTTACTTACTATGAATGACAGGTAGTCAGAGGTGACATTTTTGCAATTTTAAAAGGTCACATTTTTAAAAAATGTGCCAACATAGGCAGATGTGGTGGAGCTGGATTTAAACCTCACATTTCTTAGAGAATAAGTCCAATCCACAAAGGCACTGGTTTCTCCTTGACTTCAGAAATTTCAGGGATAATAGACCCAGTGTCTCTAATTCCATCATTAAATCAGGGTTTCAAGGTGTTCAGAAATGGACTTGTCTTCCAAAAACTCCTGATTTCCCCTCATATGACTCCCACCTAAGTCCACTGCAGGCTCACCCTTTCAGGTCTGGTTTTGATAGATTAAACCCAGCTCTAACACGACCAACAGAGTGACCTTAACCAAATTCCATAGCCTCTTTAACCCATTAATTTCAATTCTGTACAGTTCCCATTAATTACAATTCTGGTTTCAGTTCCACTCCCTTTTCTCTGAATGTTTACCTACCCAAATCACCCATATGTAAAGCAAGGGTATCAATATCTACCATGCAGAAAATTAAATGAAATGGTGTTAAGACTCAATCTATGGTAGGTAATGTTTATAGAAAAATAAAAAAAAAACTCAGAGGCTTATGTTAAAACAGAACATTTTATTTTGTTGAAATACCATAAACAAACTGAATCAGATAGGAAAATATATATTATTTTTGAAGTGCTCTTCATAGGGAGTTAACGGGAGAATGAGATGTTTAACATGCTGTTTGTTTGAAATGTCTGTAGAATCTGAGAAGTTGGGAAATATATATGATTATAAAATTGATATAAATGGAGAAAGGTAAAAAATAAGATTTTCGAAAGTGTGTATTCCATAAGAGAGATGTGAAAGGAAAATGATGGATGTACGTCTTTCTTAAATCTGAGATAAGTGGCATTGAGAGGGGGATTTGAGATTCATCTAAAGATGGGTAAAAGTGGATGTAACCAAAAATAATATGTGAAGCCAAGTGTTTAGAATCAATTTACAAGATGAGTGACTGAAGGGTACTTATGAAGTTCTACGTGATAAGAGCACAAAATGTCTTAACAAAAAAGAGGAAAGTGAGCCATAAGCATGGTAGGGAATAAGGGTAAGGAAGACTAGAGTTTACAGGTTGTAAAGAAGATGAAACCTTCCATGAACATAATATTTTGATAGGAGCAAATGTTTTTCAAAACCTAGGAGAATATATACTCCTAGGGAGTATATACTCACTTCTCTCAAATGCCTACAATATTTTGATATTTGTTTTATAAAAACATTGTGATATATTTTTAAAATGACAATAACAAAGGTTCTTTCTTTGACAACAGCAAAATCAAAGACCCCAAATAACCAAACAGAGAAGTAAGTAGAGAAGAATTCAAACACAAGAGATAGAAACATGATAATAAAACACATTAGATAGAAAAATGATAATAAAAATCAAACAAAAATGAGTGGAGTTTATATACAGCACCTTAAGGTAAAAACACACCACGTTCTACTTAAAGGGATCTAAGCACAGGTTTGGGAAGTCTTTTTGGAATGTTCCAAAAACTCATCAAAATAGTGATAAAAATATGAATAACAGAAAAATTCTTTATGCAACCATTTCAGTGGAAGAACCAGGATGTGTGCTAACATAGAAATAAAGTAATGCAAGATTTTATTACAATTAATTGTTCAGTTTAGATTGGGAGCAGTGGATACTAATTATTGACATGAGAGAATACTCTTGATATCCATAGCCCACTGCTAAGTGGCACCAGAGTTTTATTATTTCTCATGGAATGCAGTGGTCTGTGAGAGAAAAGTGACAAGACCACGATAAACAGTTTTTGTTATGTCTTCAACTTTGTCTGTCTTTTCTTGGCAATCTCTCCCAGTCTCTCTGGGCATAGGGTTCCTCCTTCAATCAGCATGATACACCATTGCCAGATTAGTTTACTTGACTGATCTAACCAATTAATGTTGCCTGATTAATGATCCTGGAACACCACTGAATAATGTCATTGCTTCCCTCTCAAACCTTTAAATGCCTCCCCAATGCTTACCAGGGGTGGGTGTACAACCATTTTTCTTTTTAGAAGAATAAGATTTGTCTTGGGCCACACATTAAATACACAAACACTAATGAAAGCTGATTAGCAAATAAAAGGTCTGTGCATACCTTTTGTGTTATCAGACGCCACAGATAAGTAAAATATATCCTCAAAAATCAGCCTGTGGCCCTTGGGCCCAGGTTGGACACCCCCGACAGGGTCAAATCCAAACATATTCACCTAATCTGCCTTCTAACTAGATCCATGTAACTCTCTTTCAAAAACTTTTGCCACAGGAAAAAAACGAGTAGCATCCTTTCACCAAGAGCAATGATTTTTCTCCATCTTCACGTCTTTATACCGTTTCCTCATTTTGGCCTTTCTTCTCTACCTATATGTGAATAGTTGTGAAGCTTGAAAAGTGAAGATGGATGAATAAGAATCCATGCTTCTGACTTTGAAGAAAAAAATATATGGACAGGAATTAGGATAGAGAAGACCATTAATTTTTTCTAAATTGCACAGTTTAGGGCAAAATTAATTTCACAGGTTTTATTCTCATTTTCTTTGCACATTAGTGATGTTAGACTCCCACCAAAAGTCACTGTGATCCCATTGATGGGGCATTTTTCATGACCCAGGGAATAATAAGATGTGACCCAATGAATAATAAGACATACTTAAAAGAAAGCTCACACATCCACCTGAAGGAAGGTGGGCTATGAACCCTCAATGTTTTATAATAATTCAAAGTTTAATGCACTGTGTCCCAACTATAAGACAACAAAAACCATTTGTTGGAATAGTTTTCAACATTACTTGATCACATTGGAATTATGGTGGGATGCAAGGAGAAAAAGTTTCAGCAAATATATTTGGACAACTTGCAAAAAGGAAGGCATAGTAAATGATAACCATGGGAATTTTAAAAAGAAAAAATAGGAAAATGTAATACAAATTACCAAAAGGTATCTATACTTACTATACTTTGCACTAAAATTAATGCATTTGCATATTGAGATTCTAAAAGTAATTTTAAAAGCCTTAAATGAACAACACCAGAACATTAATTAGACCATTTTACATGACAAATTTTTAATTACAGCCAATATAATATTTCATGGAAGGAAAATCACATTTACTGAAGAGAAGAATATGAAAAATAAAAGATGTTGCAATAGCTTGTTCATTCATTCATCCATTCATTCACTTATCAAGTTCATGCCAAGTGCCTTCTGAGCCACTCAGTCTATGAACTCAGGACCTAGATGTGATGTGTGTGCTCAGAGAGGTGGTAGACAGGAGAGTTTATGGGCTCTTATTATAAGGGAAAAAAGGAAGAACAAATAATCACAATCCCTAAGTAAAAATTCACTAGAATGGCAAACACTTTGTGGTACTTGTATATAAAATAAGACTCAAAATGAAATGGCTTGACATGCAAACACATTTTATGTTAAAAAGAAAAGAACTTATAGAAGAAATACTTAAAATATGACTTATCACTATAGAATAAGATGTCAGGTTTATGGAAATTCGTTAGGCCAAGTTTGAAGAAAGTAAATCATAAATGTGCATAAAATGTTTAAATATCTTTTTTTATTATTATTAGATCATAGCTATGTATATAAATGTGATCATGGGGCACCATACACTGATTTTATACACTGTTGGACACATTTTCATCACATTGGTTAACATAGCTTTCCTGGCATTTTCTAACTTATTGTGTTAAGACATTTACATTATATATTTACTAAGTTTCACATATAACCTTGTAAGATGCACCGCAGGTGTAATCCCACCAATTACCCTCACTCTGCCTACCTCCCCCTCCTTCGCCTCCTTTTCCCTCTTCCCCCATTCTTAGGTTATAACTGGGTTATAGCTTTCATGTGAAAGCCATAAATTAGTTTCATAGTAGGGCTGAGTACATTGGATACTTTTTCTTCCATTCTTGAGGTACTTTACTAAGAAGAATATGTTCCAGCTCCAACCATATAAACA
>CAUYPK010140504.1:0-23490 GCA_963574355.1 Loris lydekkerianus | reverse complement strand
TCTGAAATATTCTCATCAAACTGTTCAACGTAGCCTTCATGGCATTTTCTTAGTTACTGTATGTAGGCATTTGTTTTCTGCATTTAGTAAGTTTCGCCTTTACCCATTCTAAGATGCACCGTAGATGTGGCCCCACCCATTACCCTCCCTTCACCAAAGCAAAGAAGGTTTTTCCCCAGAGCATACAAGGGAAGACTGCCGTTAACCTGACTGGGTTTAATTTGGGGTGGTGGCCTCATGGATGTGTCACTATACTCAGGTAGCTCAACTGTGATCCTCAACTTGGAGGCAGCTTGGACTGAATAAAGGCTCAGCTCAGGGTCTGATGCCCAGTAAGTGTTCCGTGAATGCTGCCTGTAGTTCCTGCTACTCGGGGCAGCCTTCATAGCAAGCATGCTACACTTGCAGACTCTGAGCATCCAATAACTGGTGACTCTTATTTCTCCAAGTCTTTCTCTAATCAGTGACCCGGCAAGGCTGTGCATATGATTCAGAGCAGTTTTCAGGTTGCCCTCCTCCCTTGCTTTCCAGCACCTGGTTTTCCACCATCAAAGCTCATGTATCATCCTTGTTAGAAATACAGTTGTTAGAATAAGGTGGAGATGGTAGGAGATGGGGCTTTCTCTAAGACTTTAATTCAGAACACCCTCTCCAAAGTTCTGGAAGGATCTGGAGGCATCTTTCACCCCACTCAAGGCAACTCCTCAGAAAGAAATAAGTATCTCTTCACACTTAGACTTGCATGAGAGACAGCCTATTTTTTCAAGGCCCCATAAAAACCTCTCCCTCCTCCCATCTGATAGGGTTGCTACTTCCTTTACAGTTCAGAGATCAGAGGTGCAGCCCCCAACCCCCCGCGAGTGTGCGGCAAAGAGCAGAGGGCAGAAAACAGGGCAGGTTTTCACAAAGGAAGACCAAAAGCTGAGATTATGTAACGAGGTACAGTGTACCCCAGTTCATGGACTAGCAGGAAGGAAGGCAATAGCAGGGCTTCTAGGCAGGGTATCTGCTTTCTACTTGTCTGATTCTAGCACTTGAAAGACCAAAAATCACCCAGGCTTCCTGTGGAGTGAACAACCTGGTAGCCTCCCCATGGGGTGGGGAGCCTCCCCGTATGGAATTGCATCTCAGAAAGAATTTGCTGCCTCAGTTTTCTCATCCTAGGACCTCTAGGACATCAAGATCTTAAAGTATGGGAAAGAATCTCACACATCTCAGTGAGCTAATGAATGAATTATTCCTAAGCTTATGACTTTGCAAACATCATTTCATTTGATCCTTTCCAATCTTTAGAGTTTTAGCTCCATTTACCAATAAAAACATTAAGACATAGTTTTCTCAAACAATTTTCCCAAGGTCATAGACAGAGCAAGTGGTAGAACCAAGGCCAAATTTCAACTCTTTCTAACTCTCTACTTGTATTAATTTTGCTTGCTATACTAGTTTTAAAACTAAAGGTAAAATGACAAGAAATAAGCAAATAACTGGGCAATAGCAATAACAGTAAGAACACAATCATTTTTCCCATCACAGTCCATCTTTGCAAAGACTATTATTATAAAAAAAATTAGATGTTCCTATTTTCAACAGTATACGTAATTCCCAGCCCAGGTAGCAGGTCAAGAAATAAATGTTGTCTTAATCTGCATCTAGATTGCAACCTCTCTCATAGGCCCGGGGACACAAAATGCAAAGATGAACATGTCCTGTGCCAGGTAGGTGGCATGGCCCTGGAGCCTCTCAGGTTTGCTACCTGGGTTAAGCCTCTAGATCCTGGAAGGGAGTAGTCTCACCTTTGAGACCTTCAAGAATGGGGACTTGCGTCTTTAACTGCTCGGCCGCCTGTTTTGCACAGTCTCTGCAGCCAGCCTGGCTGCTGCCCTGGGAGTCTCCCGGCCACAGGTGAGGTTCCGCGGCCTAGCAATGCTCAGGGGGCCAATCAAGCTGGGCCTGCATGAAGTAAGATGGAGAGTCACCCTGTGTGCTCTGGGCGCTCTCAGAAATCTCAGCAGATCAATGTCACTGTGGCTTTTAATTACGCCTCCTAGGCCTCATCATTATTTCATGGCCTTTAATACGCCCAGCAGGCAGCCCTGGGCACACAGATAAACAGCCACCCAGCATGGCCTGGCCCTGGAGGTGGTGCCCACTGTGGCTTCCTGGCCCGAGGGATGGGGACTTACAGGGCTCTGGCCCTACAGAGAGCAGAGCATTTGGACATCTGGAGTCTTTGAGCATCTTAACAACAGCCCTGTCTTACGGCAGAGGCTTGGTACCCATCTGCTGAGGACCTACTGTGCGCCAGGACTAGGCCCCAGGCTGGAAGTGCTGCAGCAGTCCCATGTGACTTCTCTAGGCTGTTGTCTGGCCCAGGTCCCTCTAGTCACTGGCTTCCTCTCCTTGCTTGCAGCCTTTTGCCTAGAGCAGTATTCTCAACCCAGGGCAATTTTGCCCCCAGGGGACATTTGACAATGCCTGGAGACATTCCCTGTTGTCACAACTGGAGAAGGGCTGCTACTGGCATCTAGTGGGTAGAGGCCAGTGACACTGCTGAACTTCTTACGATGTACAGGGCAGCAGCACACAGTGAAGGATCTAGACCCAAATGTCCACATGGCCAAGGGTGAGTAACCTGGCCTGGCATAGCAAAGGACTTCCTCAACACAGAGCCTATAAGGCCTCCTGGGTCCACAGCAACTTCCCAGATCACCCCCAACTGACAGTTTATTATTCAGCAACATAAATCCCTCCTTGGTGGGCTGCTCCCCACCAGCCACCCACCACACTGAAGCCTGCCTCTTGCTTACTTCCTCTCGAACGTTCTTCCTCGTTATTCCCACCTAGGACACCCAGGTCTCCTCCCTCACCCCTTCCACCCTGGGGAGGGTCTGACTAATTTGTGCTCCTCCCTTCACCACCCAGAAAACCAATAGGCCACCTGCAGAATCCTGTCCTTGGTTAAGAGTCACAGTTAAAGTACTGGAACTTGGCAATGGTTTGTATTTTTAAACAAAGGAGAACATTCTGGTTCCAGCCTCCTAGAAGGGCCTCTGGTCACAGGCCCGAGCTGCTGCATTTCTCTGCTTGAGTGGGGACCCTGGCTTGTGGGGATGCTGCACTCTGTGCAGCTCACCCTCTCCATCCCTGGGGCACACATGCCACATGTTGGGATCAGTGGTTGGGACAAGTCCATGATCAAGAGATACCTGCTGTGTGGGTGAATCCCTGGTGAGTTCTGTGATGCTAAGGAAGAGCTCAACCCAAGTGGTGAAGGCTAGGATCTCCATAAGGTTAGGGATAATGGCTTCTTTATTCTTCTAATCCCTACTCCCATCCCAGGGTGGCGGAACCCACACTTGCTAACCTTCATGGTGCTTTCACTGAGATGAGTGACTTACTCCCGCTCAGCTCTGGTTCTTTTAATCAGTAAAATGGATACAATACAGGGACCTAAATCCAGGTGCTAGTGTCCCCAGCTGGGGATCAGGTGTCCCCAGCTCAGCCCGCATGAGGCCTGGCATGCAGTGTCCAGAACATGTCAAAGACTCACTGTCCCCAGAATGCAATAAGCTGTGTCCTGCTTCTGTGTGTTTGCAAGTGCCATTCCTTCCAGCTAAGATATGTCAAGTGAGGAAGGCAGAGGAGGACATGGAGAACTTTCCAGGGCTTCTTCTCAGTCCCAGTCAAGAGTTTCTCAGGGATCCATGCACAAAGCTGGAGGGATTTGACACAACTCAGAGGCAGCATCTCCTGCTGAAGAGTCACCGATCCCAAAATAAAACAGGCATTCAAAGGCAATTAGTTTGCTTAGTCATTGGCTGCACTCAGAAAGCATTTTGAACTGTAATCTTGATTTAAACTTTGTATCTTTCATGGATTAGAGAAGTAGATTTCTGAAAGTTTTCCCAGAATGGGGTTAAGCTGGATGACTGAAACCTGGGGATCTCTAATTGAATCCTGTATGTCTCAGATTGAACAATGGGATTCTTTGCTTCAATTCAAGACGCTCCTAACTAAATCTTACACATCTGTGACTAAACCCTGGGCATGTCTGAGTGAACTCTGGACATCTCTGAGTAAACCCTTGGCATCTCTCACTGAACCCTGGACATCTATCACTGAACCCTTGGCATCTCTCACTGAACCCTGGGCGTCTCTAAGTGAACCCTGGACATCTCTCACTGAACCCTGGCTATCTCTGTCTGAACCTCTGGACATCTCTCATTGAACCCTGGCTTTCTCAGAATGAACTCTGGACATCTGTGACTGAACCCTAGGCATCTCTGACTGACCTTGGACATCTCTCACTGAACCCTGGGCATCTCTGACTGAACCCTAGACATTTCTGACTGAACCCTGGACATCTCTGAGTGAACCCTGGACATCTCTCACTGAACTCTGGGCATCTCTCACTAAACCCTGGATTTCTCTGAATGAACCCTGGACAACTCTCACTGAACCCTGGACATCTGTGACTGAACCCTGGGCATCTCTCACTGAACCCTGGCTTTCTCTGAATGAACCCCGGGAATCTCTCACTGAACAATGGACATCTGTGACTGAATACTGGGCATCTCTGACTGAACCCTGGACATCTCTCACTGAACCCTGGCTATCTCTGAATGAACCCTGGACATCTCTCACTGAACCCTGGCTATCTCTGAATGAATTCTGGACATCTGTGACTGAACCCTGGGCATCTCTCACTGAACCCTGGACATCTCTAAGTGAACCCTGGGCATCTCTGAATGGACCTTGGACATCTCTCACTGAACCCTGGCCATCTGTGACTGAACCCTGGACATCTCTGATTGAACCCTGGGCATCTCTGACTGAACCCTGCCTATCTCTGACTGAACCCTGGACATCTCTCACTGAACCCTGGCTATCTCTGAATGAACCCTGGACATCTCTGACTGAACCCTGCCTATCTCTGACTGAACCCTGGACATCTTTCACTGAACCCTGGCTATCTCTGAATGAACCCTGGACATCTCTGCCTATCTCTGACTGAACCCTAGACATCTCTGACTGAACCCTGGCTATCTATGACTGAACCCTGGACATCTCTCACTGAACCCTGGCTATCTCTGACTGAACCCTAGACATCTCTGACTGAAACCTGCCTATCTCTGACTGAACCCTGGCTATCTCTGACTGAACCCTGGCTATCTCTGACTGAACCCTGGGCATCTCTCACTGAACCCTGGCTATCTCTGAATGAACCATGGGCATCTCTGACTGAACCCTGAACATCTCTAAGTGAACCCTGGGCATCTCTGACTAAACCCTGGCTATCTCTGACTGAACCCTGGACATCTCTCACTGAACCCTGGCTATCTCTGACTGAACCCTGGACATCTCTCACTGAACCCTGGGCATCTCTGACTAAACCCTGGGCATCTCTGACTGAACCGTGGGCAACTCTGACTGAACCCTGGATATCTCTGAATGAACCCTGGGCATCTCTGACTGAACCCTGGACATCTCTAAGTGAACCCTGGGCATCTCTGACTAAACCCTGGCTATCTCTGACTGAACTCTAGACATCTCTCACTGAACCCTGGCTATCTCTGACTGAACACTGGCTATCTCTGAATGAACTCTGGACATCTCTGACTGAACACTGGCTATCTCTGAATGAACTCTGGACATCTCTGACTGAACCCTGGCTCTCTCTCACTGAACCCTGGACATCTCTCACTGAACCCTGGCTATCTCTCACTGAATCCTGGACATCTCTGATTGATCTGGGCACCTTTGCCCTAATTCTCTAATGTGGTGAGCACAGTGTGTAGCCTGGGCTATTGCTGGAGACCCCTGTAGGACTGATTGGTCCTCTCCCCTTCTCTTAAGGTCTCCCCTTCACATCCTGTGTTTTTGTTAGTACCCTAATAAAACCCCTTACACCTTCCCAGCCCCCTCCCATTGTTCAGGCCTTGCTCCTGTGTCACAGCATCCCGAGGATGACACAGGAAAGGAGTGATTTCCCAGCTAATAAGCCAGTTAATTGTTTCCAGTCCTTGGGCCCCTTTTTTCTCACCTCTATGTGTATAAGGATCTGCCTCTATAACTTTTTCACTTCCACTTACTCACAGGCATTTGTTTCCCTTTGTTCAAATTTTTACTATTGTTTTAGTGTAATGGAGGGTGTGGGAACAAAAAACAAACAAACAAACAAAAAAACCTCACAACAAAACTGTCGAAGAATATGGCATTCTTACCCTTCCCCCATCCTGGAGACCCCTACTGTTTTACGCCCACCAAAGGGCGTCACATGCCTTTTCCTTCACATGCCTTTTGCCAATAGAACCCTGAGCTCGTGGCCTGGACGTGAGTATCACATTAGGCTGACTCGGGAGCTCTGCATGTTGGTGGAGGCTTTGGGAGAGCAAACCACAAGCTATGGTGTCAACTGACTGAACACCCACCAGGGGATACCACCTGCATATCTGCTCAAGCTGGAAGGGCAGAGCAGTGAGGTCAAGTTTGGGCAGGAAGACCCAGAGCAGAGGAGGGGCAGAGCTGGCAGATGCCTGCTCTGGCTGTGGAACCTCCTGTGGGCTCAGGCTTCTCCCCTGCCAGGGATCCCCCTCCTGACAGTGGGAGACCTGAGGCACACAGCCACCCTGCCATCCTGTTGAGCTTGCATTTCTAAACATTAGTCACCCTCAGAGTAGCTCCTTGAGAGGCTCCTGAAAGCAGAAGTAAATATTTTTAAATGCTAGGGTTTATCAAGGGACTTTATAAAGAAAACACACATCCACATCCCCCTCTGGGGGGACAGTGTGGTATGCAGTGTAGTCTTTGGCTGGCTGGTGCTGGGTCACCCCCTTTTAACAGAGAAAGCTCCTCTCTAGCGGCACTACTGCCATGAAGATGCAGAGAGAAGCCGGTGGGAGCCTTCAGTCAGGAAAGACTGGTTTGGTGGGGAAGGAAGTCTTTGGACTCATGGACAGTCAGAGCTCCTTCTCTGGCTGATTTTTCTGGAAATGTGATCTCTACTTAAGATCCAAAAAACTCAGGCTCACAAGGCGCGCAGGCTTACTGCTAAGTGGTGAAGTCAGCGGGGCCAGAGGATGACCATATGAGTCTGGCTTTCCAAATGCTGAGCCCCATCGTCCTGCGACCCCCAAAACCCCTCAGTCCTTGCGTTCTGCTGGTTGAGGAGAAATCTCCATCTTCCATCAATCAGGGTCAGGGTAGCTCGGAGCGTGGCCAGGCCTGTTTGTTAGTATTGGCTGTGGAAAATTGCAGAAGAGAGCCAGAGACCTGTTGGGAAACCCCAACTCCTGGAAACCACAAGTGGTGAGAGCCTTTTTTTGTTTGTTTGTTTGTTTTGAGAAAGAAATTGGGAATGCCTGGAAGTCCCTGGGGTTAGTGGAAAGCCAGTGCCTCAGAGTCAGCCCCGAGCCTTCAGAAACATGCGGGAGTGTGCGGCCAAAGCACTCCAGCCAACAGGTTCCCACTCATTCTAAATAATTAGGCTGACATCTGGGGATGATTTATAACCACAGTTTATTTGATGCAACAATAAAATTTCAGAGTTTGGCAGGGCGATGAAGGCCGCCGAGGCCGAAATGTGAACGTGATATTGTTAAGCTAAAGAAAATGCATCTATAAATCACATTATATGTCCTTATGGGGATTACAGATTCATGTTCTCAAGTTGACAGGATTTTGGACTCCAAACCCAGTTTTATGAAATGGTCACAAGGAAAAAAATAAGTTATACCAACAAAACAAATTTGAAGAAATTGGGTGGGGCTAGGAAGAAAGGGAACTTAAAGGAGGGTCCACACCTCTGTATGTGTGAACTCCAATTACAAAGTAAAGCCAAAAAGAGGCCACGTTGGGTGATAATGTTAATTGGGGTTTACTGAACATTTACTATATTCCAGGCATGATGCTGGGAGCTGCTAAGGGCTCCTTACTTAGTCCTTGCCACAGCACAACGGAGTAAGCACCACATTACAGCTGAGGCAAAGAGAAGTGATACGATCACCCCAGTCGCCCAGCTTGGTGGTGGTGGAGATGAGACGCAAACCCAGGCCCCCACATGCTTAGCCCACAGGCTTAGCAAGCAGATGTGACAGAAGGGGTTTGGGCCATGGGGTCTGAGAAAGCCACATCCTGTCATTTCCACCTCGCTTAGCTGGGCCTGGGTGTGTGCAAGTGCAGAGTGTGGATGGTGACAACTTACTACTTAGAGTTGTCATTGGGATTACATATAATTCAATCCGATAATTATATTGATCTAGCACAGTGCTTAAAGCCTCGTGGGCTCTCGAAGTTTGGCAGCTTCTCCTTTTCCTTTTTTCTTCCTATAGAAAGTGAACTGAATTCCACTTGACTTGTAACCAGTAGTCTAGGGGTTTGCTGTACTCCAGAAGGGTGCTACTCTGCTCACGGAGATTGAATGCAAGGGCTCTAAAAAAATAATAATGTACCAGACCATTATTCCCTGGCAAGTCGCTGGTTGATAATGAGTAACATGTAACTTTACATCGTGGCAGACTGGGAGCAGGTTGATAACCTGTGTTCAGAAGGTCATTCACTCAGGAATTAGCCAAGTCAATCACAACAGTCCTGCTAATTGGCCCATTTATCGGATGAGAAAGCATAGTGAGCAGGGAAGCAAAGAGGGACACAAGGGCTTTTGCTCAATGCTTAAGCCATGAGGAAGACAAGCCATGTGTCCCATACTTAGCCAGGCTCAGCCTAAGAGGGTGAGTCCTGACTTGTGTCCCCAGCCTGTGTAAACTGGGCTGAAGCTACCCACTTCCTACAAACCCATAGCTGAGCACATCCACCCTGCCGAGACTATTGGCATTTTAGGATGGCCCCAAAGATCTAATAGAGCACTTAAAAAAAAACTAACTCAAATTTTATGGTAAATAATCCTTACACATTGCAAAGAAGAAATCAGACCAAATAGAATGTATATACAAGGAAAATTCTCCTTTGTTCTGGGGATGACTGCAGTTGATGGTTTTAATTAATTCTTTGAGGAATAATCTACATATTCTCAAGTGTGTGTATTTCCTTATCCATTTTTGTGACACGCTGCTCTGCCCCTTGATTTTTTATTTAGTTAATTAAATTGTATTTAATTTATTTATTTAATTTTTTGTTCTGTGTCAGTCCCTTTTGCGTGACCTCATTTTTCTTTTTCATGAATGCATAGTATTCTTTTGCATAGCTGGATTGTTGCAGTTAGTGACTCCTATTAGCTGAACGTTCTGGTTGCTTACAGAATTTTTTTTATTACAACAAATGAAGTGGCAAGGCCATCCCACTGCAAAAACCATGTCTGCTCTTGGAAATTGGTTTCCAGCAGCAAAGCAAATCTGTTTCTGAGGACACCTCTGTGCCAGATTCTGGAGTTAGATCTGGGGAGACACAGATGGCCCCTGGTGGCCCTGCCTAGAGTTCATAAGGAACAGGAGGCTGTTTGGGTAAGTGCTTCAAAGGTAGCTCTCAGAAATCAGCATCAGTTTCCAGCTCTCAGCCCTACATCTTAGGTAATTTCGACATTCCAGAACCTTGTTCCGGGTCCTCTCTGCACTGCTAACCTCAGATAGAAAAATGAGGAAGCTGTTTGGTGGTAAATAACAGGTTTTCTTTCCATTTGAGTAATGAGAACAGATCTATCTTGTAGGTTTATTGTGAGGATTACTGAGGGCTCTGTGTGTACAGAGGTGCTGATGGGTGTCATCGTTACTGGGGACACCCACATACACATGGATGGTGTATAATAAAGCTTAGGAAGTGCCCTTACTAAGGGGTGAGGAAAGCACTGTGGAGCTCTTTGGATGTGAGCCCAGCTTGTCTCTAATGCTTCTTGAAGGGTAATAGGAGATTTCACAGAAGGGAAAAGGCTTTAAAAGATGAATAGGAGTTTTCTCTAAAAGTAAGAAAAGAACAGAGAGAATTCTAGGATTCCAGGTAGAGAGAACATAACAGACAGACTAATTCATTCATAGGGAGAACATAGAAGGGGTGTTTGGGGAGCACCAGGTTGCAGCTAGCCAAGGGGTCTCAAGGGAAGCCTGAGCTTGGGGGACCAGTCCTGTGGCTCTGCAGAGCTGGGCACCATTGCAACCCCCAGTGAGGCAGTGGCAGCAGACAGGGACAGTGGCACCAGGACAACAGCGTTCCCACACACCATTGCTCCTTCCCAAGACCTGGCTGTGCCAGAAAGTTGTTTCAATACCTTCCCTATCACTTGTGAACACTGACTGCAGGGTTCACATCCTCCATGTGTCCCTTGCTATCTCTTTGTCCTTCCACAAGGTAATCAACACATCTTTCTGCTGCAGTTTCCTCGTATATATAATGAGGATGTGAGCAGACTATTTTAACGGGTTGCTAGAAGTCATCAATGGGCTAATCCACCTGCAAAGTTCAGAATGCAAAGAAAAAGCCTGAAGAAGTGTCGTAGTTACAGGACTCTTCGTAGATGGTTCAAATCTTGTAAGCACAAGGTTCCAGGATGGAGTGGGCTAATGGGACGTGAAACAGACAGTTGTCATACACGTGCTGCTTCAGGGTAGGTACAGGGGCACGAAATGGCATAAAACTCTGGGCCCACTCGGCAGGGAAAATGATTTGCTGTGACTCTTGAAAGAAGACTGACCGGAGGTTTGCCAGGCTTGAACGAGGGCATGGAATCATGGGGCTACTTTTCTTCTAGATCTTTCTGTTCCCTCCCACAAGGAGAGCAAGCCTGAGCGTTCGCAACCAAGTCTCCCCCTAATCCGGATGCCTCTTTCGCCTCAACTGGCATTTATTTAAATAATGCAGCTTCTGTGGGAGGTAGGATGGGGTGGTAAGAAACGTCCTGACTCGCCTTTCCCTGTATGCTGGTGCCGCTGCATAATGATTTGGGCTGGCTCAGAAGAAGGAAACTTGGTTCAAAATGTATGAGTTCATTTTTATGTTCTACTGAGAAAATTTATTCAGTGTGACTGCTTAGTAGCGGTGCCGTAAAACACCTTAATCCCTGGTTGAAGAAAGGTAATGCCTTGACAGATGTGTGCCTCCTACTTTCCTCCCGGCCATGTTTCAACAACAAACCTTTATTTCTGCTTCTTGGCTGTAGCAGGCAAGAGAAAAAAAATGAGGAGAGCAATAAAGCAGTCAGAAATCTCAGGAGCCAGGCGGCGATGCAATCGTAATGACAGATTTTTAATGTGGCGGGAGAGATTGACAAGGAAATGTCTTCGGAGCACACGCTCACCAGATGGAATGCAAACGGTTTATTGGAGTAGAGAGGTGCAGCTGAACCGAGGAGAGGGCGGGTGGAAGGTGGTCTTTCTGGCTGCTGCAAGTAAACACGCCTGAGACAGAGAGAGGGGGAAGAGAAAAGACAAAAAGGAAATAAATAAATAAATAAATAAATAAGGCCAAAAGGTGGGAAGAGAAAGGCATCATCAGGCATTGGTGGGGGGTGGCAAGGGAGAGCCCAAATAGGCCTTTTCAGAGAAGGATTTGGCATCTCCTCAAATCCCAGACTGGAAGCCAGCCTTAGACTTCCAAAGGCTGAAGACGGGGGACAGGGCCACACTGTCAAGACCAGGGTTCAGCGGAACTCCATCCTCAGACATTGTTCTGTAGCTTTCAGCTCTTCCCATGATGCAGATGTTTCTGTTTAGCGAATATTTTCAGCATGGACTTGGTGGCAGGTCTTGTCTGGAAAAATCATTGCAGACGGCAAGGAGAGGGCAGCTCTACCCTTAACGAACTCAGTGAGTGTAACCTTTATTAATTAGTTCCCTTTAAAAAGATAATATGATTTATTATTAAAATGATGTGTGCAGACATACATAAATATATACCTGTCTATCCGTATACTTGATGACATATACCATCCATCCGTCTATTCATCCCCTTTTCCTTCCTTTTAATCTCCGTTTCTCATATGCAACTCATCAACTGTTTGACATAGCCAAAAAAAATAGTGCTCTCCAAATCAGAAATCTACCAAACATACGATTTCCAGTACAACAGGTAGAGTGGGGAAACCAGTTCAAACTTCTACAAAATAATCAAATGTTAATATGTTTGAGTCCAAAGAGATGGTATTACATTTAAGGGCCACCTGTTTTTAAGTATATACAACTATAGCACTGAAGACTATAAAAATGAGAAAATCCAAAAATAAAATGAATATTTAAGGAATCTGAAGACGTAGATTGGTGACATCCATGATCTGAGGTCCCCACCTATCCTGACTTAAATTTAGGAATTGTCCCAATGTTGTCATAAACTAGCTTTGACCTGGAAGAAATTCCTTCTCTTTTCTGGCCTCACTTTTTCTACCTTATAAAATCAGGTGCCTGGACAGCAGGAGTCCCAGCATCCTGTTGTTAGTAACATTTTAAGATGCGCTGAAGTACAGGTTTCCGGCAGTGGTGGCTAATGGTAACTTTAAAACAACAAATCAATGAAATGACATGCAAAAGTGGAATGTGCTTTCACAAGACTTAATACAATAAAAAGACTTTTCGTACAGAATACACGACGGATGAATTCATTTTCTCCTAAGAGGGAATCCAATCCAACATGAAGATACCCCTTTTCCACACCAAGAACTGCAACCCTCCTCGTCCTCCGAAGCAAACAAATGAAACTCCATGTTTCATGGGGATGGCAAGTCAAGTTGAAACCTGTTGTCATAGCCCTGCAGAAAATGTCAGTCCCTATGATTTCGTGCCAGACGGTGGGTACCAGGCATCTTGCAATGGGGAGGGGAGATGGGGTACAAGAAAAATAGAGGTTAAATGGAAGAATAGAATGGGAGATGTTACAACTCCACTTCTCGCCATCCTGGCTGTGTTCTTCTCTGGCACACTCTCTGCCAAGACCAAAGCCCCTGGTGAGAAGCTATGTGCCCTACGGAGTGGAAGGGGTTTATATAGTAAGACTGGCTTGGTGCGAAGGGGCCTTTATAATCACTTTTCATGTGACTCTATTTTCTAGTTCCATAGAGTGTTGAGGGCATCAGTTTCTGAGAAAAAAGAAATAACTGAATCAGTGTGCGATAGAAAGTTTTATTTGTATTTGTACGGCGCGCATCTGGTGTGTTTTCTATTCACGTTTTATCCTGCCCGATCCTACGGTCTCAGAGGAAATTGCCTGAAGCTTCTCCTCTCTCTGTTCAGCCCAGTGTTTCTACTTTTATCTTAAAACAAATGGTCAAATAAACAAATGATTTGTTTTTCGTAAACTACTGTTCCTCTAAGCTCCCACATCGTCCTGTTCACATTCACTTCTTAAAAAGTTAAAATCCTGCTTGGCATGAAAATCTGGCTGAGGGAAGACATTTTGGTCCAAAAACTAAACGAGGTGAAAGGGTTAGAAGACAGTCAAAATAGACAGCTGGATTTGTAGAGTATGTTTTACTGAGTATTTAAGAAAGAAAGAAAGAAAGAAAGAGGGGGGGAGGCAATGAAATAAATTCTTGATTTGTTTTTGTACTACCTTTCCAAATTTCTGAAAAGAGTTTTTCGTTTAAAAGACTTTTGTCTTGCAAGAAAGAGCAAGGAGCTGGTGCAAGAGGGCTTGTTCCACCTCAGTTCCATTTCTGAAA
Source organism: Loris lydekkerianus (assembly GCA_963574355.1). Lineage (NCBI taxonomy): Eukaryota > Metazoa > Chordata > Mammalia > Primates > Lorisidae > Loris > Loris lydekkerianus. The sequence continues at coordinate 9,896 of CAUYPK010140504.1, read as the reverse complement.
AGTGACTGCAAGTTAGCGCCTGGGGCTAGCAAAGCCTCAACATGCCTGCCTGTGAGCTGGGCACAAGATCAGCATGATATGATTCGCTGGAAAATTACATGACTGATGTACGTGGATGGAATCCATAAGTCATAACATGCTCTACACTCATGTCCTAATAATTATCCTAATACCATTGGCAATGGTGATGACTTGCTGCTTTCCAGGTAACTCAAGCATTTACAAATTTCTAGAACTACGTCTTGATCAAAACAGACTTGAATAACATAGGTTCAGAAATAAAAAATCATTTATCTGTCATTCATAAATACAGCTCCTACAGGATGCCCATTCTCACTTTCCTTTTGCATGTGTGCAGGACATAAAAACTACTTCTGTTGTAAGGGGTTTTAACAATAATTTATTTAACTGTGCTCTGCTTTTGTTTAGAGGTAGGACCTATTATGGACTTGCTAATAAGTTTTGGTGACAATTTTACTCCTCTCCCTATCCTCTGTCATGTTAAGCAGAAACAGATAGAGGGTCAAACTGTGATCAGAGAGAGGGTCATGAAGTTGTGCATTGAAAATAACCTGAAGCAAAGTTTAAGAAGACCAGTCCCTGTAGTTAACCTCCTGGGCAAGTCTCCTAAATTTCCTTAGCTATGAACTGAGTATTGGGCTGAAGATGATTTTTAAGTTCCTTTGCTTCTTTCAGAGCTTAGGACAAAAACTCTTCTGTATTATTAAAAACAAAATCTGGAAAAGGACCTAGCACTCATTTTTGTTATTGATCCTAGTTATTGAGAAAGCAAATCGTGAGGCTCCCACAAAGTATAAATCAATTGTATTTCCTTTTTTTTAGAGACAGTCTCACTTTGTCGCCCTCAGTAGAGCTGTGGCATCACAGCTCGCAGCAACCTCCAACTCTTGGGCTTAAGATATTCTCTTGCCTCAGCCTCCCGAGTAGCTGGGACTACAGGTACCTGCCACAACACCCGGCTATAATCAATTGTATTTCTAAGAGTGAAATCAATAGCTAACCATTGGCCTAATATATACATATATTTGCTTTGTTATTTATTAACTTTAAAATAACAAACTCAGAAAATTTAGGAAATAAAAATTCTGGAGATTTGTCATATAGCCTTTTAGTATTTTAGAAATGCATGCACTTGAATGTTTCTACTTATTAACACCACTGGCTTCACACTGTGTGTGCTGTCCTATAACCATTTTCACTGCTTAGAACATGTTCCCCACCACACACATCACTGAATACGCTTCAACAACATAATGTTTAGTTCTGTATTTTCTCTCTTCCTCGGGGGCGGAGCATGATGGCGGTCAGGACGGACGTGTAGCCCACCTCTCCCAAGCCATCAGGTAAGAGGAAAAAGGGTCTAGACCCTCCCTGTGTGTGGATTATTGAAGTAGACGGACAGCTGAAGATGCTCAGCAAACTGGCGGATTGCTTTTCATGAGGGGTAGTATCTCTCTTCCTCAGTAGAATGTAAGCTCTGCGAGTACAGGGATTTGTTGCTTCAGACACAGCCGTACCCTTTGGATTTAGAACAGTGCCTGGAACACAGTAAGCCCTAAGTCAATAGTTTGGATAAATAAATTCATGATATTCCATCACATGCATGTACCGTGATTTGATTTCTATCTCCTTGGGCTATGATTGGATATTTGTGGGAGTAGGGTCCAGTCCAGTCTGTCCAGGGCTCTGTCTCAGCACTTGTCTACTCAGGTGCCAGGTTTTCAGCAAATTCTGCTCAATGAATAAGCACAATCTCCCAGCACTGGACTACAGTGCTTCCAGCATTTTGCTGCTATAAACATTAAGAAGGACACTTTTGTAGTCAAACGATTGCTAACATCTCAATTTCCCTCACTGTTTTAAGGGTAAATGCCAGAAAAGTATCAATATAATTGTTGGCTCAATAAGTAGGTGTGTACTAAAACTTTTGAAACATCTTGAAAATGTGTGATCCAGAAAGTTTTCTTTCTTTTTTTTTTTTTTTTTTAAATCAATTTACAGTACCAAGAGCTGAGGAAAAAATACCTCTTTTTCTGAAACCTTGGCACTAGAAATGTCAGATTTTAAAAGCTCATTAATTTGATAGATTAAAAATAAAGCACATTTCTCCTTGATATCATCTTCCATGTCTTTAACTATAAAAATATTTAAGATTTTTTGCCTATTATTTCAATAGTGTGTACTCATTTGTTCAATTTTATTTGAGTTTTTCTGAGCTCATTAAATAAATTAAAATACATAAAAGATTTAGGGCAGTGGCTGAGAAGAGTAAGCATGCTTCAGTATTATTATAACTCATATATTATTTTATTTCTCCTTCTTTTGATCAACTTGTAAGAATTTACATATTACATATAATATAAACTCTTACATATTGTCTGACACATATGTTGAAGATATTTTGTCTATTTTATTTATTTGATAGATATTTTATTTTTACATTATCACGTCTACCTAGAGTTTTCTTGGATGCCTTCTGCCTTTTTGCAGCTCGTTTATCTCGTGAAATGTGTGGGTAGCATTTAATATACTTTTCAGACTCATGTTATATTTGCAGGCTGGATCAAATTTAGGGGAAAATGGCAGTAGGCTGAATTATATTATAAATAAAAATTCTGTTTTATTACCATTTACAATTTTCTTTTGTTCTTGTGTTGTTGTTGTTGTTGGTTTTTTTTTTGTTTTTTTTTTTGTCTTATTTTTGTTTTGGTTTTTTGTTTGTTTGTTTGAAACAGGATCTCACTGTGTTTCCCAAGCTGGTCTTGAACTTCTGGCCTCAAATGATCCTCCCAAAGTGCTAAGATTACAGGCATGAGCCTCTGCGCCTGGACATGATTTGTAATTTTTCAAAGCAGTTTTAGTACATATATTTCTTTTTAGTTTTCTAATAATCCTTGCTGCCACAGATGACATTGATACAGCCATTTTTACAGATGAGGTTAATGGAGATTGAGGCATAAAGGGAGCACATGTATATTAAGCGAGTGAGAAAGAACTAGCGTACATTCTGAATTTATTTTCAGAATTCCATGCATTTGGCTTTTTCTTTGAACACATGAGGAAATGATGATGATGATGATGATGGCAATAATGACAAGGACGGCTAACTCTAGATGGGATACCAGAATTTCAGTGATCTCTGGTCCTCTCACATTTCCTAAGTCTGACGTATAGACAGACAATAAAGTTTTCTGGAGTGCCCAATATGGGCCAGAGGCTTCCATACCCATGATCTTTGTTACCCCCACTGCAAATCTAGACAGTAAGAGTTACAAGTCCAGGTGTCTTTTTTTTTTTTTTTTCCTTTTTAAAAGACAAGAATTTCAGACTCCCAGGACACACTGCCAGTGAACAGTGGAGGCAGGATTCCAACCCAGGCAGTGAGCATCCAAGGCCAAGACCCTCCCCATTCAATCTGCAGCATTAAGTCTGACAACGCCAGCTCCTGACTTTGAGTGGCAAATTATAGCCTGGTTGTATAATAGCTCTCAATCTTATTTATTCATTTTTTTTTTGAATTCCTAAAAAATCATGGCAAGTAGATCAGCATGGCCCCCTGCCCCCCGCACTGTGGAAGTTTGATAATGTATGTCCTAACCGCTTAATTGATTGATTACCTCACTGCAGCTTCCTGAGGTACTGAATTTATCTCTAATAGCCAGAGTCAGGCTCTGCAGGCAACCATGGGGGGGGACGGGGGTCCCTTGGTGTCGATTTGCTCTTAACTGGAAAGTCATTACCACTTAATACATGTAGATTGTGTTGAAAGAAAATTATGTGTAATGAAATGAGGGAAAAATTAGTGGAGTGTTATGGGCGAAAGCAGATGTTAGGGAGGAATTATGCTAGCAGAGATAATCACCTTCGTTGGTATTGTGTGTGCTGGGGTGTTAACTGTGGGGGGGGGGAGGAGGGAAAGAGCTAAGTGAATGCAGCTATCGATACAGATTCACCCCTTAGAAGCTGCAGCAAGAAATGGTACCCCCAGGCTGGGCCTCGGCGGCTCTTCCCACTCGGATCTCTGGCTCTTTCTCCCTGCTGTCTCCCAGGATGCCTGGACACAAAAAGTGTCCCTGCTGGGGCTGAGGAAGACAGCAGGGAGCATCCTCGGAGAGGCTCCTTCTCACTGAGGCCAGGTGAGAACGGTACTCTAATTCTTCCAACAGTAGCTAAATCTGGGAAACCAAACCAAACCAAACATCTTCCCCGTCACCCCCCAAAAAAAACAAACAAACAAAAAAAAGAAGACAAAGCAAAGAAAAAGCCAACAAACCAACAACTAAAAAAAGCTTAGCCTGTCAGAGGATAAAGCTGTTGAGTCCTTTTGTAAATAGCCTTATCTCAAACGGAGACATTGAAGTGCCTGTGCTTTCGATACCAGGGAGAAGAAAAACTCTTTGTTTTTATGTCTTAGGATCCTTGGGTAAAAGAGCTTGGCCCTCACAGTGCAAACTCCCGCTTGATTCATTTGCTGCTGAGGAAACTAAAGGCTGCAGGGAGCAAGGTCCTTGCCCACATCACAGGCCCAGGAGGGAAAGTTGGCCCAGGAGCCCAGGGGCAGCTCACTGCTTCTTTTAGGACCCTCCCTTCTGACATGAGGTGAGGTGAGGTTGAAAAATGGTTGGATGTTCTAGCAAATGTACAAATACCTGCAGGCATCACAGAGCCATCCAAAGTTTGGATTTAGCCTCAATTTTCAGCACATGGCCACTCCCGTAGCCACCCATGGGTATTTAGAAATAAATGAATTGACCGTTTTTTGCAGGAGTTCCCAGTGGAAGGGCCCAAGGTGACTTGGGGTTCAAGCCTTCTTGGTCCTCTTCACTCTTTGCGGAACTAAACAAGCTTTGCAAAAGCACAACCAGTCGTCACCAACTAGCTATAGGCTCAAGAGTCAGGTTAAGTCCATTGTGTGACCATGCCCCTCAAGTCCAGTATCCCATCTATAAAAGAAGCGATGTTAGTTAGACAAAAATAATATTTATAAAGCCTTGAGCACAGTGCCTGGGGCATATAGTAAGTGCTGATTTTTCTTGTTCATATGAATACCTGTTTTGCATAGAAATATACTAATATGCTAAAAATACATGTGTGCACGTACATATATGGAGAAATAGAAAGAGAGATACTCTCCTGGGATTATCCAACAAATAATTTTTAAAAGTTACTAAATTGATGCATCAAAGCCTTTCATTTATAGGCATGTCTTCATCAATTAATCTGAGCAATACTACATTCTGATAGTATTGACTTTTTTTTTTTTGTCAAACATTAGGAAGACACCCTAATAATTGAAATTGTTGAAGGTGCCTACTCTACACATAGTACATTTACTGTGTTATGGAAAGAACTGGCAGAAAAACAATGGGCAAAGAGTTTAAATAAACAAAATCATGTTACCTCCACCAACAGTGTCCTTATATAAGGTCTACTTGTTCTACTGCAAAAAAAACATTGCTGCTTCATCTTAACAGCCCAAGTGGAAATGACAGGAATGTTCCTCCATCCACTTGTACATGTTTAAGACAAGTACCCTTTGGGTTTTGCTATGGAGACCAGCATCATGGTTTCATCAGAGCCAGCAGCATTTAGCAGAGGTCCACTACTACCAAGGAGACTGTGCAGTTTACTGGGTCTGTGAAAAGGGCACACTGGTTCCCAGACAAGGTCTTGTTTGAATGGTAATAATGCTTATGGTTAAGAGCAGGACTCAACTTTACCACAGCATGTTTTATTTTCTAGTTACTAAAGAAATCATACTTAATAAGGAAAAACTGGCAAACAGAAAGTAGCTTGACAAAATACACAAATGGGCACACACATGTAAACACACTAGCACAACTTATCCATAATCCACCTCCTCACCCAACATGATGCCACTGTTAAAATGTTCTGAGTGTTCTTCCATTCTCTGCTTATGGACATGTGTAAGGATGTGTATGCACATGCTTCTGTGTGTGCATGTGTATGTATGTGTATATATCATCTTTGTGGATTTCATGGTATGAAATTAAATAGGTAAACGATAACTTACAATAACCAACCACAATCTGTAGAATGTTCTCAAGTTTGTATTATGTTGTCTTAACCTAGCAATAAACACCCTTAATTAATATGTGGCATAACTGATTATTTGCTTAGGATAAATCCCTAAAACAGCGCTTCTCAACCTGGGTCACGACCCCTTTGTAACAATGAAAATACATCCTAAATATCAGATATTTACACTATGATTCATAATAGCAGCAAAATTACAGTTATGAAGTAGCAATGGAATTAATTTTATGGTTGGGGTTCACTACAATATGAGGAACTGTATTAAAGGGTCGCGGCATTAGGAGGTTGAGAACCACTGCCCTAAAATGTAATTTCACTGCCATAGCATGTGGTGGTTTTAAACACCTTATAAACATGCAGTTAGTGGCTTAAGCATGGAGTCTAGGTAAAAAAAAAAAAAAGACACTAAAGTATCCTACTTACCTCTGAAAAAATACATCTGACTCTTTGTCATGCTGATATCATAAATCTTAGTGGATTAGATGTAATAATTTACCCATCAAAAATATTTATTCATCACTCTTTAGGTTAGGCATATATCACAAACTATTCCATTTTAAATATCACAAAAACTGCTGAACTAGGGATCAAGCCCTTTTAAAAAGTTGGAGAACTATCTTTGCATATTCACTAACATTAACAATAACTTTTCAAGAACGCCATCATGATTCTATTAGTACACATGCCCAGTACAGTGAATTTAGCAATTATTCAACCCAAAACTGTCACTTGATGTTTTACGTTTTCTGTGTGATCTTTACTTCTTTGAGTTTCTTTCCTTATCTGATAGTGAGACTAGTTTAACTTGCTAGAATTTTTGGAGAATTCAAAGAAATCACATATGTAAAATGCCTGGCATATTGCTTTCATCGGTAACCATGATCAGCATTGCTACAATTATCTGAGAATTTTATGATCCTGGCAAGGGTTTTGGACAGACCCGTGCTCCAATTCCAGCTGAATGTGTGGCCTTGGTAAAGTGGTTTTAACTCCCTGGTACTTAGTTTTCTCATCTGTAAACAGAATAAAGATGCACGTATGTGTCTCACTGGGCTTGAGTGATGCAGTAAAGAGAACATTCAAGTAAAAGAACTTACTGGAGAACCTGACACACAGTAGGAACTCATAGTAAAAACACATTTTTTACTTTACTTTCCTAATCCATGGATGGCATCTATTGACATTACACTCTTAAAAGTATCAAAACCTCTTTCCCCAGATTCACAGCTGAGAGAATTTTCCAAGGACAGCCCAACTTGCTTCCCATTCAAGGGTGTATTAATGGCTTCAAGAGACAAGCAGACTTTCTTGGAAGCACTGGAAAACTATGATGAATGTTTCAGCGACTCCAAGATTAATTAAACTGCTCAGTTCTGGGTGCCATTAAATGAAATGGCACTGTGTTGGTGTTTCATTGTTTTTATTGTTTACAAATACAAAAAAATGGAACATTTAGCTAAAGCTTTGAGCCTGTTTGCAGCTGATCACTCACACAGGGAGTCTGAATGTGAAGCCCACACCAGGCCTTCCTCTCTCTGTTCACTAAGGGTGATGTTCTCCAATGTATTTTCTTTAATACTAAGACTTCAGCTCACCTTGCTTCAGCTGTGAATAAAGTGTCACCTTCAAGGATCATCCAGACATTTCACAGCATGAGCTTTGGAAAAGAAACCCCCTGGGTTTGAAACTCACAATGTGATTTTAAGCAAGAGGTTTATTCCTGACCCTCAACCTCAGTTGGAGAAACTGAGATAAACTAGCTCTGAAAGGTTCAGTAACTACAGGAAATAACCTTGAAAATCTCAGGGGTTAGGGTGGGTCCTCAATAAGGATTGATCCTTCTTCTTTTTCTGAAGACACATTTGTTTCTATTGTTTTATTTTTATATATTTGCTTATTTTATTTCAACATGGTAGAAAAACAATCCAACATATATTTAGAACTACTTGTTTATTTTTCAGCATTTATTTTGTATATTAGCCCTTATTACTAAGATAAACAGTCATGACTTTGAGAAGCTCTATGTCAGATGTCCTTGGAACACCATGATTCTTTATTCTTATATTTCCTAATTTTTAGAAACAATTATTTTTTGCCTTTATCTTCATGATTGGCCTGCTAATAGCCAATTCTCGGTGTACTAATACTTTCATCAGCTACCTTTGCCTTTTATCCTTTCGAGCAAGCATAAACTCAATTCATTATCATCATATTTATTGATTCTGAATTCAGACCCCAGTGTAGGACTTGGGCCTCCTTTATAATTAAAAGTCTTGGCTCTCAAGAAGCTCTTTCAGTTTCTTGTCTATGCTGTGGGGAGTTGAGGACTCAGATGGATGACCTACAGACAAGGGTGTCCAAGCCTTGAAGTTTGGAATTAGGATAATGACATTTAATGACCTTCACATTCTAAGGCTGGATGGCTCACAAGGCCAGGTTATTATATTATGTGCCGACACTAACACTTTCAGCTGAATTTTGGATAGTGAATTTACCAGTAGCTACCAATGTGCTTAGTAAACCTCTGAAAAACATTTCATGCAAGGCATTGGGTCACAATGCCTGTGACTGGGGTGAGCTCCAGCAATTTAACTCCATCGCCTCTAGTTCCATTGGAGGGACAGTGTATCTTGATGGACCCTGGGGCAAACTTCAGTAAGCTTGTCCTTACTGTGGTGACCCAGTGTTTTTATGTGGCCCCAGAGGCCTGTGGCAGCTGAAGACCCCCAGCCAGTAGCCTCTTTCCAGATTACTCACACATCTGCTATCATTCATGGTATAACACAGATAAAACCATTTCTTATGTGTGCTCCAAAGAAAGAAAGTTTGGCAAGTGCTACTGGAGGGTCCCTCGTCTTCCAAGGGTATCAGGTTCTAATGTCGACAGTAAGGATGCCTCACACGTTATAGCTTTCTATTAGCCTCTTCTAGTAAGGAAAAATGTTTTAGCATAACTTCCTACTCTTGACTCTAATCTCTCAGCACATCATCTTAGACACTTCCTGTGACAGACTTGTGCTTCAATCTATTTGCTCCTTGTCTTCATCAAGGACCCCAGAACGGAGGAAGACAAAGTTCAGGGCAGATCATGGTTTAGATGGTAGGATTGGCCGACAACAAACCTGTGTATGATTCACCATCCTGCTGCTTCTGAGCTGTGTGACCTTGGACACATTATTAGCTTCCTTCAGCCTCAGTTTCCTCATCTCTGAAATGACATTACCAAAGGAAAAGATGTGTGTGTATGAGAGAGAGAAAGAGATTCAAAATCCAAATATTAATACAATCTGACCATTTCAGGAAGTATAATTTGAAATCATTACTTTTTAATAAGTGAAACAGCAGATATATTCCAATATTAAGTCAGATTTCTCTGGGTATATGCTCTATGCTAGAAATAAGAAACAAGAAAACAAATATGTATTTTGTGTGCAGTTACCTTGCTGATCAATAGGGGAATATATGTATAACATTTATATAGCTATAAAACTCACTACATTTGGTTATTTGCTTATAAATATTTACTTTCTCTCCATTTGCCATCCCGAGGAAGAAAAAGTTTACCCATTCTCTTGACATTAAGTTTAATTGTATGATTTTCTTTAGGCAATGGGGTGTAAAAGAAGGTAACGTTCACTGCATCTAAACAAGAGCTTTTTTTATTTTTTATTTTTTATTAAATCATAGCTATGTACAATGGTATGATCATGGGGCATCATACATTAGTTTCACAGACCGGTTGACACGTTTATATCACACTGGTTAACATAGCCTTCTAAATGTAGAATGTAAATGTCTCAACACAATGACTGTGAAAT